>CAHIKZ030005255.1:2185000-2212500 GCA_903632075.3 Acanthosepion pharaonis | reverse complement strand
ACCTCTCGTCTGTGGAACTCCCTTCCCTACTCCTGTTTCCCTGATAGCTATAATCTCCAACAATTCAAATGTAATGCCAATCGACATCTCCAGTTGCCTTGATCTATCCACTATCCTTCTTCTCATCCTTTCCTTTATCATTCCTCTTGCTCTCGCTCCAAATCCTCTATAACCCTTTGCGTGCTAGTGGCTTCCTGCCTTGCTAGGGATGAAATGCTTAAAATATATATATATATATATATATATATATATATATATATATATATATATAGATAGATAGATAGATAGATAGATTGATAGATATAGATATAGATATATGCACGTTTCATTGAATATGACACAAAATGTGCTTTGATTTAGCATTTTTTTTAATATATTTTCTCATTTTATCTTGCAATTTTTTTCTTTTAGGTAGATGAATTATATAAAAACTCTCCAATTGTTATTTTTATCCGAGCGCTTTCATTTAGCCATTTTCAAGGTTGAAATATATTAACTGTTAACAAGAAATAGATTGTTGTATGTATGTATTTATATAATGTTTTCATTTTCAAAACACGGTCAAGATATTGTGTTCATGTTCATAGTTGATATTATTGAGTGTTGTTTTTTGTTTTTGTTTTTGTTTTTATTACTAAAGCTTTCATTATTTTTAGACTTTTTTACATGTAGACGATGTTATTATATTTGTGTCCACACTTGCGGTCAGTTTCGTATCCGATTGAAAAACAATTTCTAAGGAGTAATGGATTTTTTTTTATTTTTTAGCCCAACAGATTTGTATAACTTCAGATGTTATTTTTAGCATATTTATTTTCGTCTACCGGCCTAAATATTCTTATTAAAGAAAATATGTATTCTCCAGAAGGATTTTCCTGCAATAACATTTCTCGAATATTTCTCGGAGGTCTATATAGATTGACTATTTATTTTCGTATCCGAAAGGTAAGCACATCAATTTCCAAGGTGTTAAATCTTTTTTTTTTTTTAAATCCATAATTATTACGTATTACTCTAGACCGTATATAGCTTTACTAATTTCCTCGAATATATAGATAAAAATATACTTTTAAAGCATGTTATATTTATGAATAAGAATGCTCAATATAAAAGATAGAGCGGATGTAAACATAATCTGTAGTTTGCGTTAAAGCATGAAACAGACTGTCGCCGCTTGGTGTTGACCTCCGTGGCCATATATATAAAATTGTGTTTACGTATTGAACTAAGTGTACTTTCTTTATATTTACTACATACGCGTTATCTCTGATATTGAGTATTTAACCCAGAAATATACTATATCTTAAAATTATATGTTTATCATATATATATATATATATGATATATCATATATATCATATATATATCTCACAAAATATTTAATATCTAAAAATCACCGAACTAACTGACTTACTTTTTTCCAGGTTTTCTGATAAGGCGTTTAGCCATCTTGACACTATTTGTCGTAAGTATCACTGAAAAAAACCCTTTGAGTTATTCAATTAAACAGAGAACAGGTTAAATTGCTTTCCGTCAGACTCACAGTCTTCCAAAATTAATTTTGTTTAATAACAATAAAATGCTATGGTAAACAATAGTAAATTAATTACCGATACTATTTGAATTGCAAGCCACTTACTTCCATGCTTTGTTGCTTTTATTATACGTAACTGCATATGGACTTATTGCCACCCTATATATATATATATATATATATATATATATATATATATATATATATATATATATATATGTAAAAAAAAGAGGTTGTAGTGGTTCCAACGAGAGAAAAATATGCATATGAAAAGAAGAAAAGAGAGGTGCCGCAAACGTTTTTGGTTGTAATGTGAATTAAATTTAGAAAAAAATATTATGCTTTATTTTCCATAATTTTACTACACGTGTTTCTGGCCTCGTTAATTTTAATTAATTATTAATTTTAATTAATTATTAATTTTAATTAATTATTAATGTTAATTAATTATTAAAAATTAATTATTTTTAATAATATGTGGAAATCTCCGCTTTTAACTGAAGACGGTCACGAGACCAGAAACTCGCGTAGTAAAATTATGGAAAATAAAGCATAATATTTTAAAAAAAAAACACATTACAACCAAAAACGTTTGCGGCACTTCTCTTCTCTTTTTTTTAATATATATATATATATATATATATATATATATATATATATATATATATGATGTAACAGTAAAATTCTACAAATCGTGTAACAGTATAATTATCCATCGCACAAAAAATGTTTAATATATAACAAAACACCCAACTAAATGAGTTTCTTTTTTTCTGGCTTTCAGATGAGACGTTTAGCCATCTTGACATTATTTTTCGTAAGTATCACTGGAAACACCTTTGACCTATTCATCTAAAAATGGAGCAGGTTGAAATTGTTTTGTGCCACATCCACTGTCTTCCCAAGTGAACAATGGTGAGAGGATAAAGATCCTTCAAGCCTTCAGTAATGGTACCAACACTCATATTCAAGAACCATTAAGAGTGCAGTGAATAATGTTTAAAAAGAGGGAACAGTATAAAGGAAAGTGGTATCAGGGGATCACAACAGGAAGAGGGATCATAATTTCAGCTTAGAGTTAAAGAGATTAATTAGAAAAAATCCAGTTGAATTCATAAGACATATGGCGGGTGTTTAGAGGAGTTTTACTCATGACAATCCAAAGAGCATTGAAAAAACCCTTGAAAATGAAATCGTACGCGAAACTTGTGAGACAAATTGCTACTTCAAAAGAGAAAGTTAGAAGATTAGAGAGGGCGAAGATCATCTTGAATAAATTTGAAAATGATCCTCCACCCCTGCCCCATATATATATATATATATATATATATATATATATATATATATGTGTGTGTGTGTGTGTGTGTGTGTCGGAACTTTTTTCAATATTTCATGAGCTTCCGATCCTTAAATATGATTAATTGATGATGAACATGCTATTTTAGTTTATGATCGATTTCATCACAATTATATATTTTTATTGCTCAATTAGTGTTCAATAGTGTTATAAAAACCTCGGAAAATCCCAGTAAGATATCTTTAATCATTTCTACGATACAACGGTTCATATCTTAATCTAACGATTTGGACAACTTTGCTATTTCATTAGGTTCATATATATATATATATATATATATATATATATATATATGTATATGTGTGTGTGTGTGTGTGTGTGTGTGTGTGTGTGTGTGTGTGTGTGTGTGTAAATTGTCGTATGATCCGTTATCGGAAAATATAGTTGTGCGGGTGATGTACTGAATTGGGACCTGGAATCACAAATCGGAGAACCCAGTTCGAATTTCATTCGGATTCGTTACGTTCATTTACGCGTAAATATCCTTAGAAAAGCTGTGTTGTAACCTAGGGAATGTTACTGAATAGAATAATCACGCGAAGTTTCGTAATGAAAGATAATACTTAGGACAAGAACAACACATATATAATTCACCAGCCGCGCGTAGTAGTAGTGAACTGCTTGAAGTGAGTCAAGTGAATTCCACAATGAATCTCCAACTGCAGAATATCTACCAACCGCTCCAAGAGTTCAGATGTGGCACGAATTTAATGTGGGGTATCCGAGCCCGTGAGCTCGGCCAAAAATTCCTCGTAGACCCTGTATAAAACGGGGTTGGGTAGCTGTTTCTCGGGACGAGACTCTGCCCTTCGACATAGCCTCGTCTGGGGATCTGATGTTTTTCAGTTGAACGTAATACGAGGGGCGTTCAAAATGTACTAAACCCCACCTAGAATGAAAAGCCATTTTTGTTGGGGCAAGACACTACCACTTCTTAAAAAAAAAAAATAATTTAGATTCTAACACAAGTTGGCTCACTATACGAACAAGCACATACCGTCAAATTTCTATAATTGAAATGGTCTTTCCAGTGAAGCTTAAGATTGATATTTTCGATTAGAAAATAGAATAGACTTTAACGACTACCTTTACGTGCATATGTGTAATCGATGAGCTTCAAGCAATAAAATATTTTCAGGTCTCTCTTATGCCAGATTATAAGATCGGCTTGACAATCTTCCTACAAAAAATCCCCTTAAGAGTGTGGGTTGGTGAAATACAGCCGCCAGCGGTCGCGTAGATTAGGCAAATTTTGCCCTGATCCCATGGGTACCCCAGATTTAAATATTATATGTCATATTCCGCTACCATGGTCTTGGGTGACGCTGAATAAAATACCTTTAGTGACACGGGTTAGACAGTTTTGTTTTACTGATGTTAGTTGGATCACACAGAGAAAATTTAACCTTACGCGAATTTATGAAAGAAAACCCACTATTTGCAAGCCACGCCAAATCTATATTTTTTATTTTCTTCTAGAAACAATTTACGACATCCGAACTAAAATCCAATAAATGAAAGAATTCTCTTATCATTTGTTTTCGCCTCCTAATTCTACCCAAATTCCGCCAATAACCCGAGCCAGATTCTCCTGTTGTTTGGCCATGAGAAAATGTTTAATACGTTGATGTTTATGAACGGAAAAGCATACAGAGAAAGTCACATCTTTCGTTATGAACGCGTATATATGCATGAACAATTAAAAAAAGAAGCCATGAATCAAAGTTGCCTTCCTTAACTAGGGCCACTAATTTAGGAAAGAAAGTCTATTTTGGACGCCGCTTTCATAGTATTATCGAAATGACATGCTTTATCATTACAAGAGCTCAATCAAACCAATATGGAGTATTGTGTCATATCTGAACCAGAGCTGCCCAGTCCCTACTTTCCAGGCTTAACTGCCTCCAAAAGTCAATCTGCAGCCTTGTGGATGATAAATTATTTTCCTCCCCTTCCCCACAGACGAAACGTTGCTAGCCTCTCCGTACCCTATCGCTATCACCATGGCAGATGTTCAGACGAGCTACATTCCTTATTTCCACCAATCCTTATGTCCTCAGCTGGGACCCGCCATGTCACTTACAATTAGTCGACTTAACCTCATTCCTTTCGTATTGCATTCGTAAAGAGGAAGTTCTACTCTGCCAGAACTGTTACGTTGTGGAACAAAAGATGATTCCCCGATCACCACAATCTCAACATCTTCATGTCTACGGTCAACCGTTATCTGTACTACATATCCGCATAATATACACTTTTTACCCCCATCCTTTACTCATTCAGAAAACTGCTACCTTGACTGCCACTTGGGCCTTGTATTAGGTGAAAAATGAAAAACGGTCAATTTCGATTCAGTTCTCCGACGTGTGTGAGTGTAGTTGTTGTAATGCCCGTTTGTAGGAGAAACTTTGTAAATGACAGATACAATAATAATAACGCCTTCGAACAATCCCCGTCAGACGCCACTAATTCCCATATATATATATATATATATATATATATATATATATAAAATATATATATATATATATATATATATTGGGTCCACGAAGAATAATTTTAAAGATAGATGGAGGCAGCATAAGTGCTCTTTCAATAATATAAATAAAAGAAATCAGACTTCCCTATCTAAATATTTTTGGCAACTGAAGGAAACAAATAGGACACCTAAAGTAAAATGGAAAATTATAAACAGGGCTAGAACATGTAAAACTTGGGATGACCCATGCCCTTTGTGCCTCCATTGAAATTGCACATTATTAAGCTTCTAAATAATAATAATCTATTAAACAATAGACATGAGTTAACGGTTTTCTGTCGACATCATCAGATTTATGGTTTGAATTATTAGCTAAAAACAAGCATACAATATAATAACTTGATGAATCCATAGCCCAATCATCAGATTCATGGTCTGAATAATTAGCTAAGAACAAGCATACAATATAATAACTTTCATAATCCATAGCCCTAATAAATAGTTTAAATTCCCTACAAAAAAGATAATCCTTTATGAAGTCGTCAAAAAACAAACGTTACAGCAGTTTTTTATATGCACAAATCCCTTTCATAAAAAAATAAAATAAAAAAATAAATAAATCTCCATAGACACGCATGCCAGACTAGGGTTTATACATCTTCCGTTTCAAATTCAGACACCCCCACCTTTCCCTGACTTGACATCCATGAAAGTAACTCTATACTGATACTTATTATTAACACCTAACACACGCCTACCCAATTTAAACAATTCGCCCTAGCTGTTACCATGGAAATTTTGATTTCAATTATTAAAACACGTGAATTTCAGAAATACGTTATTCAAAAAAAAATTTGCTTGAAGATGGAACAGAGCTTACTTTCACTCAATTTAATTCAAATAAATATATTGAAGTTTTCGGCTCTTGTTTTGAAACATGAGACCTCTTATGTCGCGAGTTGGAATCATATTTTAAATAAATAATTATATATATATATATATATATATATATATATATATATATATATATTCCTTTATCCGTCACGTGATCTATTTCAAGACGAGTTCGACTGTGCTTGCTCTATCCGTCACGTGATCAATTTCAAGATGAGTTCGACTGTGCTTGATCTCTGGCGATCAGTGTTCAAACCCATATGTCGGCAGTGACACTATTCAGTAGTAAATTCGATATTTACTAGATTTGTCATTGTTTACACATTAGAAAAGTGACCTGAGTAAATGTCTATATTTCTGTCTTAATTCGAATTAAATAGTTTCAACAGCCATTAACACATTAATGTCTACCGTAAAATTCTCTGTTAATATTAAAAGTCCGTTATTAATCATAGGCTTCCAGAAAGATTGGGCATTAATTATAGTTTTCTAAAAAAAGAAAATCCCATATTAATTATGGGTTTCTACCTATAAGCCATTAATGCCCGCTGTTCTAAAATGCGACTGTGGACATTAATGAGTGAAATAAAAGCTTTTATAATTCCAGTATTTTCTCTGGCTATTCAAATTTTCAGCGAAGATGTTCAGTCTTTCCAATTATTTATTCAAGTCAGTTACTGAAGAATACTAGACCCGAGAGCAATGTTACTGTTCTTTCGGAAAGGAAAAATCTATTCAAAAATCGATTACATTATCATCTTTTTGAAAAGCGGAGAAAATGTCGATTGTACTTGACTCGATTTCATTATTTCTAATGAGATGTTTACCTCATGTCAGCAAAAATATTATACATCGTAAATGTATTAAAATTGACACAATTATACACGATATCTTTGCACAGAGTTAAGTCAAAAGTTTCGTATATTCACCAAAAGCAATTATATTACTATAGATTTATAGCGGCATTATTCAGTTATTAGATTAGATTTCAAAGTTTACGATTACCTTACGCCAACTTTCAGATGAATTGTGTATTCCTCCAAAACAGAACGATTCCGTTTTTGGCTTGATGAATTATCTGAGTAATCTTTTGATACCTTCAACACTGGCTTGACAAGAACTGATGCATGGAGCAAAGCAAATAATCGTCTGATTCCTTCGTGAAAACACCGAATGTGAAAGAAGTTGCCATTGAAGATTTATACAATGACTTTTCACTTAAGGACTTGTATATTTAAAACCCCGAACTTACGACCAGCTATAAAATTTAATTAAAAAATACTAAAAAAAAAAAAAAAAAAAAAAAAACAGTCGATATTGTACATTTTACGAAAACTATGAACGTGGCTACTTTCACAATTTTCAAAATGAATCAAAATACAAAACTAAATAAAATGATTAAATAAAGTTAATAGAACTGCCCAACTACAAATTGGAGATATCCAAAATCAATAAAGGTGAATAATGTTAAAATTTGGAAAGTATGTTAACAGACAACGGAAATGTGACACGAAGTCGCATTCGAATAGCGTAAGATGCCTTCCGAAAAATAAGCAAAGTATTAAGAAACTGCAAATCTTCGTTAGAAACAAACAAAAGTGTACTAAACTTTAATATCATCATTATTTACATTATTCGGACTATTGTCCTCATCTTTGTCGCCATATTTATTACAACGTTTCGGCCGTTTTACGCTCCGGCCTTCTTCAAGTGGTTGGAATGTCGAACTGAACTCTTTAGTCGTTCACTGGGGTAGACTGTTCTAGTTCCACGTGCCATGTTTAATGGATGTCAGTTATCAGTTATCTCCTGTTAATTTTCCCTCTGAAAGTTCTCCACTGCTTTAACCGGATACTGAACTCACACTCTTTTGGCCTTTATCCACTGTACCGTGTGTCCTTGAGGACACATGGCGCAATAGTCCGAATAATGTAAATAATGTACATAATACCTCATCTCAGAAATATAGACACATATGTAATATCATCACTCATCTATAGTAATTAATCTTCACACAGATAAAAAAACGAAACTTGAGGCAAGAGAAATGCGTTTCTACAGAAGGATGCTGAGAATACCATAAACTGAACACGTGAGTAACAAACAAGTTTTAAGGAAAATGGAACCAAACAGAAAATTTATACTTAGAATCAAAAAGAGACAGTTGAACTTTCTAGAACACTTAATGAGGAAAGTGGGTTTGGAGTATGTGACACTCAGAGGAATGCAGATATTAACATACCAAAGGAGCGTGTGTAAATGGTTAGGCGAATAAGCACAGGGTGTAATAGCGGGAGAACATAGCTTACTAAGAATTGCAAAGGGAAGGAAGTGGATCCATAATCGCTCATATCCTAAAGGGAACGAAGCAGATGATGAAAATTGGTGTAGTGTACAGAATATAGAATTGACTAGCAGCATGGCCCGGCGTTGCCCGTGTTTGATTCAAAAATCGTACGACTCATACAGCAATCGCTATCACTTGACTTAAAATATTTTTGCCCTTCCTTGCCTTTAAAGGAGTGCCCTTTGCCGTGCTGATGTTGCTACATGCCTTACTTCTTGCCTATCTCACACTGCGAACTTTTCTAAGCTCTATACTAAACATTAAATCTGTTACGAAAAAAGAACTAAACAAAATGAACACAAAACGATCAGCTTTAAAAAAGGACTCGTAACTGGAAAAACCGAATGAAAATAGAATGTTAACAACAAATACATTTTCACACCCAACCCAGTTCTGCGGAATCAGAATCAACGTAGAGTTTAAGCAAGCGAATGAGTCAATTGGAGTAAAGTGCCATGCAGATTTAAATATTACCCACTTGTGACGAATCTAGCTATCGATTTTTTTTTTTTTTTGCATGCTAGCATGCTAGTTAACATTCGTGTCAGTCAGCTGTTGGCTCTCACGCTGGCCAATAGAATCTTCCTGCCTATTCTGGCCAGTAGAAAATGGTCGCAAACTCCATGAAAACTGCCATAGAAGCATGAAAAAATCGATTATTTCCACTATCGATGGAAAATGCAAAGTCGGTCTTGGCCTTCCCGCTAACTTGGAGCATGTGCATGTAAATTTTGGTGCAAATCCGTCGGAAATTGCGGCCGCGCATTCGTTACACACACACACACGCACGCACACACACACACACACACATCCAGCCTTTTATAGATAGAGATTTTCGATGTGATATATTACATTCACTGTTCAGTACACAACTGTACTCTATAATAATAATATAATAATCGCAGTCCGCTCGTATCCGAAGATGCCAGTCTACTTGGGGTGATAGCCAATCCCTGTTGCAGGCGCCTGTTCAGTCACAGTTCTGTTTGTTCAAAACCCACAGAGCCCACCTGTGGTTTATACTTCAACTATTCTGAGCCGACGTTAGTTACAGTTTCTGGGAGAGAGAGAGTATCACCTAGCGAGATCACCAATCTGAACAAGGTCGGTACGACGATCAAACACACTCATTTCACTACGACTGCTGACGTAATGCTATCACAACGATAGACAGCTCACAAATAGTTCCGTCATCCCAGTTTCACTTCCAACGCTTGGGTCAACCTGCGGGATGGTTTTTTTTCAGGCACTTTCCAAAGGCGCCGCACGCAGACCTGAAAACATTAAGAAGGTGCCTTTCCGACAAATCGACCATGGTGAGATTCGAACACGGTCAAAACCCTGGTCAAAAACAAACGTTTTAACCAAGCGCCCATAAGCATATTGCACTCTATAAACATTAAGAAATAAACTAGAAATGGTACAAATGTTGCAAAAGTGATATCAAAGCTGCCTCAAGCTGGTTGCTACAACCTAGTGATCAGGTAAAAAATCTTAGCAACCAGCTCGTTTAGCGACGAAATCGGTGGAACAGCTCGGTCGTTAAATGAGGAGAAGCTATGTGACGTTTGCAACATATGAACGGGTGACTTCATTTAGAAAAATCACTAGTCGGCCTTTTGTCTACCAGTTTTTTGGGGTTTTTTTTCTATTTCAGGTTGTGATTCTCTAGGGTGGTGAGACTGTAGTCCTATATTTCATTGAGGATTTTACAAGTTTGAAATACAACAATGTGTTATTCAAAGTTGGGAGATTTTTTTCTTCGTATGTTCTCGTCTTCCTTCGATATTTCTTCTAAATCAGTACCGGTCATCTTCTGACTTCCTGTAAAATGCTTGTCCTATTATTTTAGGAAAATTTTGTTAGAAAAAAAAACGAAAACATTATTGAAATGCAATGAATGTAATATCAGACAGGGAATAGTAGTAGGGGAAGGCAAAACTCGACACCGGTGACGGTACACCGGGAAAAAAAACGCAGGATCGAGACAACTCAGTACCAGAAAAACAACTTTTTCTTACAATCGAATAAAAGTAATTTTGTAAGGATTTGTTGTGTCGGAAACCTACCACCCCTCTTGAAGATGAACTTGTCTGTGAACAAAGACTTTAAATAGTGGCATGTCAGTTGACATGGGAAAAGACAGATAGACCGAAAAGGTCTTAGCTGAGCTAGTTATTGAATACTCAGGCGATTTCTGTACCATTTTACCAACCTATTAAAACCCTTTTTATTGTTACGTGTTATTTGACGTTTGTCTCTACTAACCCCAAATCAACATCATAACAGGATTATAACCTTAATTTGTAAATACTTTTTAAATTATTTTTAATAAAGTAAATCGTGAATAAATTTATTTTTTTTAATAAAGTAAATGCTAGACTTAATATCATCTTGGGTTTTAATTTCAATAATTCGCAATATAAAATTTTATAGATTTTATTAAAATATTTTAGAATGTCGATTTACTTATGAAAGAAAATGCATTACGATTTACTTTCTTTAAAATAAATCAAAACAAAAAAAAACTGTTTCATTTCATTTTGTATTTTCCGATTTAAATTATTAAAAAAATAATTAAAAACAATGTGATTTATTTATTATTCGCTATATGTCAATTTATTTTATTAAAAAATAAATTTCTTTACGATTAAATTAATGCCTTATTGAAAGAAAAATAATTACCAATTAAGGTTTTAATCCTTAATAAAATACTTTTATTCAGTCATAAAAAAATATTATGCCTTTCTGGTGCTGAATTGTCTCGATCCTCAGTTGTCCTGGCCCTTACTCGGCGGTGTCGATTTGTCCTGCACCCTAGTAATAAACATCCGTTTATCTCGCAAGATAAAGTTAGCGCCATTTTGGTAAAAAATCAGCCCTTTGGTGGTAAAACTGGCATGACTTACCCAGGGCGCAGACCTGAGCGTTGGTATATGGAGGCCGTTCGCTGCACAGAATACATGGTCCCTCTCCCGACCATTCCGATAAGATTTAAAGTAACAGGCGACATTTTGTAACGGCTTGGCGGCAAGTGTTGCCGGAAAATTGTCAGTGTTGACAGTTCATTGCCTTCGGGGTTTCACTCCGGGATTTCTGTCTGGATTTTCTTCCATAGCCTTCTCCATATGACCACGAAGTAGCGAAGGTTTAAAATCGGAGTTTTCCTTCTCCTAGATGGATTGCCTTTCTGGGCCGCCGAGGCCATCAACCCGAAGCAGCTGCTTATGGGGCGCCAGGTTTACGCCTTCGGCTATTCTCCGGCTTAAAGTTGAACTTAGTTGTCAGAGTCTATTTGAGACGCATGACCCGGAAGGATTTTATAGACAGTGCTGGCTTATCTTCACTATCACCCCTAAGGCTATGACAACCTTTGAAACATATATAATATAAACGTTATATTTATTACTTTTTTTTAATATATAAAACGTAGGTAAACAATAACACTAGAAAGCAAGACAAAATTTGAAATGTTACATAAATAAACACAAATATTGAATTTTTTTTTTATTTTTAGAAAAAATAAAGATAGCAGAATCAAAAATGAAAATATAAGTATTTTAGATTTATATTTAGAGAGTATATACTGGACAGTTTCAGAAGAGGCGAAGAGGAGAATGGAGATAACCGAAATATATTTCTGTAGAAGGATTCTAAGAATAACATAGACAGAACACGTGAGTAATGCAGAAGTTTAAAGAGAAATGGAAACCAAAAAAAAAAAAAGAGACAGAAATACTAACGATCAATAAGAGACGGTTGACATGTCTAGGACGCATTATGAAGAAAGAATGTTTACAGAATTTAAAACTATGTAAATGCATAATTACGGAGTAGGAAGAATAATAAAAAAAAGCAAAAATTACGAAGAGCTAAAAACGACAGGATGTTATGGAGAGCCGTGATCGCCAACGTTTTGAAGGGACGGTGTTAAACATTTTCATGACGGTCGTCATCGAGCATAGAATCCAGAGGTTGGCAGTGAATATTTCGTAGACAGTAGGAAAGCGTAGTGCAGGTTCGCAGTGGATATCGCAGCAGAGCGTAGTTCTTCCGTCTGTCATGTTCGCCTTACAAGTTGGCTCTGGTCATTCCGGAAGGATAAACAAGGATGGCCGCCTTTATACACGACGGATACAGTGTTCTGCGGCTCCTGATTGGTTAAATCTTCTATTGGTAGATTATAAAGGGAAATAAGTCATTTTGACTCGCTTACTAGTTATATACGTTATATACCCAAAAAACCGTAACATACGGCACATAAAAGAAATCATTGATATTCAAACGAAGAGACACGAAACAATTACTCATTATTTTAATTATAAATATTAAATAAGACGTCGTTTACAAATTTCTGGCGCTCATTTTTTAGCAACCATTTCACCTCGAGCAAGGCAATAAGAGTCACTAGGATGCAAGGGGTTAGTGAGAGTGAAAAAAAAAGAGAGGTTAATAAAATAATAGGATTCAAGGAGGTAGATGACGATTGAAAATATATTTAAATTTCTGAAGATCGTAGTTGACAGGAAAGGTGGAAGCCGGAAGAGAGTTGGGCAAGCGAGAAGTCCGAGAGAAGAAACTACTAATATATACCTTATGGTCACATCTACTAATTGCAACACTGACATTATGAGACCTATCCGCCAGTCTAGTACTACGTTTAAATTTATTAAGTCCAGGTACAAAAGAGGAAATCTCACCAGAACAATTACTGATAAAATATTTATAGAAAAAGTAAAACGAAGCTACGTTATGGCAGAAAGAAACAGACGAGATGCCAGGTCAGTAACCTTAACGATTTTTCTTATGGATTTTTCTCAAGAATTTTTAGCAATATAGCAGAAACCCAATGCCAGATTTTGTAGTAATATTCATATGAACGGACGAATAGTAGACTAATAAATTTTCAAGCTATATTCTGCTGAGAATAATTAACTAAAAATATTACAGTGAATCAAATTTCCTAGCAGCAGATTTAGCGATTGATTCAATATAATCATTCCACTTCCTATCAGTGTGACCAAGAAGGCGGAGTCAGTTATTCTCCTCGTGGTTAGCGTCAGCCATGCTGGTGAAAGACAAAATGTTTCTTTCGAATGATTAATAGAAATCAGTTTCAATTTGGAAGTCTTATAATTAACAAGCCAATGCTCGCCTCCTTGTACAACGGATTCAATGTCCTTTTATATATTTCTATATTTCTAAGATGAGGTATTGTATTTATTTACCTTGTTCGGACTGTTGTCCTCATCTGTAATGCCATGTTCACGACGTTTCGACTGTTGTACGCTCCAGCCTTCTTCAGGTGATTGAAATTTCGAACGGAACCTTTTATTTCATCCACTGAGTAGATTGTTCTAGTTCCACGTGTCATGCCTCTTCCACATGTCTCAGTATCAGTTATCTCCCTTTAACTTAACTCTCAAAGTTTTTGGTTCACCAAACCAGTTTCTGAACTCAAAACTATTTGTGTCAAGACAAAAGATTCAACCAACGCGATTTTAATCACAAGGACACATGGCCCAGTGGATAAAATAAATGACACCCAGAAGAGGCATGGCACATGGAACTAGAACAATCTACCCCGCTAGACAAAATAAAGGGTTCAGTTCGAAATTCCAATCACCTGAAAAAGGACGGGGCGTACAACGGCCGGAACGTCGTGAACATGGCAATAAAGATGAGGAAAACAGTTCGAACAATGTAAATAATGTGAATGTCCTTTTGCTTTTATCGAACGTATCCGAATTAGTATTATGACATACGAAATCGTCGGCATTCTGTGAGAATCGAACTCAGTTTAACGGGTTTTGCTAAACCAGCCGGTTAAACATTGTGTAGGTGGTCAGAAAATATGTTATAAAAGATAGTTTCACAAAAGGCGGGCAATATCAAAACATTGCAACATGGCTCGGACACATTTACAACCACGAATGCTTTTTTGTTTTCCCCTTTGCTTAGCTGAAAAATAAACGTGGAACTTCACCCAGCGTTGGATATGTATACTATCCAGTGAAGTGTGAGCGTGTACGTTTACCTGAGGAAACGCCCGATTTTAGGTGAGTGTGAGAATGCTGGTTTTGTGCGTTATTTGTCTACTTTAAAAATGATTATACCAAAACATAATTGTTTGAAATCTTTCCCATGTGAGAGGGAATACGCCAGGAAAAGCAAAACCCAAGCAAAAAAAAAAAAAGCGGCAAAAATGTTTTCAATATTCATTAATCTCAATTTTCTTTAGCTGTATTCTTTCTGGCCTAAATATTTTGCTCATGTTTTATAGCTTGTTTGGGAAAATACATTTAATAAAAATTATAATAAAAAGAATACTTAATAAAAGTGACTAAAATAAAATACAAGGCACAAGAAGTCAGAATGAAATCGGCTACTCCACTTGCTGAGACATGTCTAAAATTTAATTTTAAAAATAATAAATTTAAAAATGAAAATTATAACCGACGCTTACGTTTTCATAACTCCCCTTTATACACATAATACCAACAACAAAAACATTACTTTAGTCCGATGAAGTCCTTACGTTACACATTCACGCCCCCTAGTATATATATATATATATATATATATATATATATATATATATATATATATATATATATATATATATATATATATATATTCTTCTTGCATATATACAGGTATATATATGTACATATATGTATTTTTTCCCACCTATTCTGATTGTACCTTTCTCTGTTTTAATTTTGAATCTCCCGTGGAAGCCTGATGAGCGGGAGCGAAACCGGTTGCTTCCCCCCCCTTGTTGTTGAGTTTTTTTATTATTTAATATTGTTTTAATATGTATTGTAATATTAAAATTTACACTTTTATTTCGATCATTAAATTTTGTACCTACAAAAATATCTTTAAATATATATATATATATATATATATATATATATTCATGAATTATTCATACAAAAACAAATACAAATTTTAATGATTTAATTGGCGAGAAATCCATCGTCGTGAACAATTCAAATAATATACAAAAACCCCGAACCTGTTTATGCATGAAAAGATCCTTGTTTCTATAAATTTCTGTTGCATGAGTTCTTATTTTTACAAGCTTTCGTCTGTTCATACAGACATCCTCAGGTATGGAATAGATTTTGTTCTTGTTTTTTCTCTCAGTAATAAGAGGACAACGAAAATATATGTACTGTATTATGTAATAAGAACTCATGCAACAGAAATTTATAGAAACAAGGATCTTTTCATTCATAAACAGGTTCGGGGTTTTTGTATATTATTTGAATTGTTCACGACGATGGATTTCTCGCCAATTAAATCATTAAACATTGTATTTGTTTTTTGTATGAATAATTCATGAATTTGTAAATTAATTGCACCTTTATTGATATATATATATATATATATATATATATATATATATATATATATATATATATATATGATTGAATAAGTTATAAAATATTTCTCCGTATATTACAATTAAATATACGGAAAAATATTTATGAATATGAAAGTAATGTGATCAAAAAAAAAACAACATTTGTAACTTATTCTATCAGACATGCCTGAAAGATAATTTGCTGCCTAAATACATATTATATATATATATATATATGTGTGTGTGTGTGTGTGTGTGTGTGTGTGTGTGTGTGTTATATGTACCTCCACGAAATCGCTAAAAAAATGAGCATAGCTTGATGAAAAAGTCGCCAACCTTGCCGAAAACAAAATTTTATCGTCTAAATGCTTATGTTATTATTAAGAGGAAAGACCAAATTTTTTTTAATTATTTTTACAAAATTTTCCTTCTTTTTAGAACATTCTAAAATTTGATTAAAAACCTTGTTTCTCTTTGTATCACCGGAACTAGCAAAATAACATAGGCAATTTTTAGCACGATTTTTGATATGACACACATTAATTTTGAAAATCTTGCAGAAGTAAAAAATATTTGTCGGATGTTAATGAAATTTTCAGAAACTATTCACAGATGATCGAAATTATTATAAATAAGTTTTTTTTATTAAAGTCATGCCAGGAATATATTTTTTTATATTTATTACCGCCCCTAACTAATTTTATGAAAACGCTAGAAATTCGATCGCATTGGGTTTAGTGATTACAATAGTAAAAAGCTCAAGGCTTTGAGGAATGCAAATCATGTTTTTTTTTTTGCTTTTAATTGGACCCACCCCCTACCCGAAAATCAGTTCTGAATTGTAACATACAAAACTAAATAAAACAAAGATATTATTTAATTTCAAATGCTTTTATTTGCTTTTAGTTGTTTTTATGAATATGGACAATATTTTCTGAAAGCAAAAACTTTTTTTCGATGAAAAATGAATTTTTAATACAATTATTTGTTATTTCTTTAATTGTAATAGATTTTTACATTTAAGTTGTTAAAATATTATAAAATTAGTTAAAAGCCGCATCGGGTTTTCTAAGTCTCCTTATGAGATAAATCTTTTTTAGCGCGTTGTAAATTGTATCATTTTGACTAATCAGAAGATCCGCAGTAATTAAGAAATGTAATTTTGTGTTTATAATCGGGCTGTAATTATAAAGTACGGAAGACCAATCAGAATACAATTAAGTTGCATTATTTGAGTTAAGCATTGTTCTCCGCTGTTAAGGCTTTTACCTTTGCGAAACACAAGTTAATTAAGTATCAGTAACATCTTATGAAAGTTCTAAAAGTGAAAGCTAACAAAATTCATCTAATCAGTATGAATGTCTTGCAAAGGTATAACGTTCCCTTTTGCATTTTGTACAACCAATCGATCTAAACAGAAGCGACTCCTCGGTGATACTAACTTACCCCCCTTAAAAATGTGTTGCTAACGTACCCCCAACCACCCCCTTACACAAGAAGATATATCAGGTCTACACCCAGTTTCACTCATAAGTTGCTAAATTACTTGAATACATCACCCAAGATAAAACTGTACAATTTATAAATCTCAACTGAACTATAGGTTACCATCAACATGGATTTCAGTCTATAACTGCATAAACCAATGTAATGCTTCAATGACGGAACTGAGAACTATGCTAGCTGTATAGAAACTGATGTGATCTAGGTAGACATTGTCACTTTTGATACAGGGCCTCGTCAAAGACTTCTATTGAAGTTGTAGCAAGTGGGCATCCGTGGGAAGGTTCTTAGTTAGATCAAATCATTTCTCCTTTTACAGAAGAGTGAGAGTTTATCTTCTTAACAGAAAGTTATTAGTGGTTTCCTATAAGGTAATATTTTGGGGCCAATCATCTTCTTGATCTATAACAAACTAGCAGTAGATCTCGGCGTTGCCCGGGGATGTAACAGTAAGAGATAGGTCAAGTATCGACCATCATAAAGATTGAAAAATAAAATTGACAAAGATTATTGTTTAAGGTTGACGGACACGCATGTCTCAATAAGTTTTTTTTTTTTTCTTTTTTTATTTAATTTTTTTTTTTTTTTTACGAATTGGTCAAACCCAAACTCAAACAAAAACATTGTTTTCAATCATTATGAGTCTACCGATTGAATAGAATTTTATTATAAACAATTGTCTTGTAAATGGGATTTTTAAAGCATTCTGAATGTAAAAATAAAGAAAAAAGTGTGCAAGACAATAAGAAACACTACCTGCCAAAAAAAAGTGAAGTTTTCTTGAAATCGGTTGAAAAATGTAAGAAATCCGATCCCATATATAAACGAACACACACGCGCGCACACACAAACAAACAACCTGGTTTTATAAGTATAACTCGATATGAGTTGTCCCCCTTTCATTCTCGCGACAGCGATGTCTCTTAATCGTGTTTTCAAATTGATTTCGTCCAAAAACAATTGTGTTTTTTTCATTTTTGTGGCACTGTCAGAACGACCGCAAGGTAATTTTACGTAGTCCTGTGAAGTTTTGTTGAAATCGGTTGAAAAATGTAGGAAATCTGATTCAATAGATAAAGGAACAGACACGCGCGCACACGCACACACACACACACACACACACACACACACACACACACACACACAACCTGGGTTATATAATAAATATGATGACATCACTGATCTGTTTAAATCCATTGCTAAATTATTTGTTTTTGACACTGAACTATATCGTTGCATCAGTGACAAAGACTTTTCATTACTTGAAGATGATTTAAATTCACTTCCACCTTGGTACTCGTTATGGCATCTAAAACTCGATGTGGGAAAGTGTGTTGTGTTGAAGATCGGAGACAATTTGAAATGCACTTACACATTATATGTAATTTGAATTAATCAACGAAAGAAAACAGAATCCTATTTATCTCCAAGATATTTCTGGAATCATAAAGAAACCTAATCAAATAATAGGTATGATTAAGCGTTGATTTATGTATCTTACTAAAGAAGAAAGGTAAAAACCCTTTACACTGAATTTATTCAAACAGTACTCGAATATGGGACTGTTATTTTGAGTTCAACCTATAAAAAAGATATCGACTTATGGTGATAAGCCCAGGACAGGTACCTTAGCCTAGCTACAGGTGAAATCAAGCAGTGATTCCTAAAGACGAGATGCCAGTTCGTCGATCTGTGTGAAAAAGACGAAATACTGAATGCTTATCATAAAATGGAAGTAAACAATTTCATGACCTTTTCAAACAGGAGGATACATGGCCAATCACAAAAATTGATGAAACATCAACCGAAAACTTCAGCTGCTTCCTATATTACGTTGGACAATAAAAAATGTATTCGGTTGTTAAGCAGACAAATAAAGCATTACTAGTCTAAATCGAGTCTGTGCTCAGAATTATCCACTCAATTCAAGTGTCTGAGATAAATGCATAACATATTTTTGCTCGTTGTAAATATTATATAAAAACTATATTATTTCTCGGTGTAGTATATTTATATTCAAATCAAATGACATATGAGTAAATGACGTCACACATTATGAAATGGACAAAGTCCGACAATTATTTTAAGGCATTTTTATGTTTATACATTCTTTTTATAGATACAAATAATTAAGTAAATGCTCTGTTTTATAATAAACAGTATTAAACAACATTTACCGGCCTGAATGTCCGAGAAATTTTCATAGACAATAAACCGTCCTGAGTGTCCGAGAAATTTTCATAGACAATGAACCGTCCTGAGTGTCCGAGAAATTTTCATAGACAATGAACCGTTCTGAATGTCCGAGAAATTTTCATAGACATTTTTTTTCCTTGTTGCTGATAAAACGGTTGCAAGATCCAAACTTCATTGCTCTGGGTGTGATAGAGAAGTGGAACTCTTTACATATGATGATGTGAACGCACCAACTGGCTATTTTCAAGAGGAAATTGAGGAACGAGATCAAATGAGCTGAAAGTCTATTGACTATTCTAACCTTTGCTCTGTTCTCAATTTATACCTGCCATTTTGTGGCTTCTCTATGAGACATGTTTCCTTTCTTCCGAATCGTTTTTGTTCCCCTCAAATTTAAAATCAAGCTTGACACTGATCACTATTTACTATATTAACGGCTATATCGGAGGTTCAATCTTAAATGTTGACTGTGCCCGTAATTATAAAGTCAGTTGTTTCTATTTTCCCCATTTGGGCTTGTCCCAAGTCATTTACCCTTTTATACTCTTCAAGATTTTACGTTCATATTACTCCTTTTTTTTTATCAGTTCCAACTTGTTGAACTTGGATATTTCCCTTTTTATTGCTATTTCTGTAAATTTAGCTATTACTTCAGCTGCTTCCTATATTACGTTGGACAATAAAGAATGTATTCGTTTGTTAAGCAGACAAATAAAGCATTACTAGTCTAAATCGAGTCTGTGCTCAGAATTATCCACGCAATTCAAGTGTCTGAGATAAATGCATAACATATTTTTGCTCGTTGTAAATATTATATAAAAACTATATTATTTCTCGATGTAGTATATTTATATTCAAATCAAATAACATATGAGTAAATGACGTCACACATTATGAAATGGACAAAGTCCGACAATAATTTAAAGACATTTTTATGTTTATACATTCTTTTTATAGATACAAATATTTAAGTACATGCTCTGTTTTATAATAAACAGTATTAAATAGCATTTACCGGCTTGAATGTCCGAGAAATTTTCATAGAAAATATTCGTCCTCCGGTAAATGTTGTTTAATACTGTTTATTATAGAGAGAGCATTTACTTAAATATTTGTATCTATAAAAAGAATGTATAAACATAAAAATGTCTTAAAATAATTGTCGGACTTTGTCCATTTCATAATGTGTGACGTCATTTGTTTACATTTGATACGCCATGAGCAGATATGAATGTACGTGAGAGATTCATGGAAGATTAAATTTTAAAACAGTAAAATCGACCTTGCTAACTGAACGCTCCTCTGTCACCGAAACGGCTAAAGGCACGTCAGTCTATATGACGGTTCCGTATAGGGTACAGATTCGATTCCTGTCGGAGGACGCATATTTTCTATGAAAATTTCTCGGACATTCAATCCGGTAAATGTTGTTTAATACTGTTTATTATAAAACAGAGCATTTACTTAAATATTTGTATCTATAAAATGAATGTATAAACATAAAAATGTCTTAAAATATGAGTAAATATAACAGTTACGGCCAACGAAAATGTAGATGACCACAGAAAATTACAGAAAAAAATATAAGATATTCACTTCATTTATGTTCGAGAAGGACTGGACTGTTCTAACGTTATATCATTGATACACAAGGTTTTATTCTTAGGCGCTATTTTTAAGGTTTTTTTTTCGCCAAGTAGCGCCCCCTATTTTACAAATGCACGTGTAAAGGAAGCTCTGTCAATGCAGATTAAAATGTCACCTTTTTTATGTTTTGTCACATTATAGCAGCGCCAATCAACAAAAATAAACTGTGGCGGGAACAGCCAAAAAGCAAGCACCGTTTCGGACCATAGATCGCCAGGCTTTTTCTCCATATACAATTTACGACTCCAGTTAAATATTTAGATTAAGTCTAAAAATGTAGATATTAGTCACAATTTTTCTCTTGTTGCTGATAGGCCTGTAGACGTAATAGACGCTGTTTTAAAAAAAAACGGAATATCTATTTCAAATACGGTTACCACTAAAAAAAAAAAAAAAAACCTTTGATTAATAAAAATGTCGGATTAAAAATAAATTATTCTCAAAAAGGCTTTAGCAAAAGCTCTAGATGAAAATTAACCTAGAAACAGGCAATATTAATAATGCTTACTCACTAAAAATCCATCTAAAACGGTAGACTCACTTGTCAAAACTATAAGTAGAATGTGATAAAAAGATGCAAAAAAGCCATAAGATGAGAATACTGCAATAATAGTAAATGTAATAATTATAATCAACAAATAATTAAATAATAAATAATGAGTAGAAAGTTAGGAAAAAACACGAAAATAGCTACAAATAACCGCATTCAGTTTCACAATTATGCCTATTCAAAAGCCTCTAGAATAATTTGTAACATAACTGTTACTGTCTACCCAATAACAATTAGTATAATACAATAGACCTTGCTACACATAATGCACTATTGGCCAGTATATATAAATAGTCGAGAGAAAATATTGCACACATTGCGTAAAGATTGCGCTGAACAATCAAACAGCCGATGCTGCGTGTAAACCTCAATTTCCACTTTTATATTTACATAAGCTATATCTCTGATATAAAGCATTTTAACCCATCAGTATAACATACCAGAAAACTATATTTTATCATATATATATATATATATATATATATATATATATATATATTAGAGTATGCAGCTTATATTTTATATCATAAAGAAACAATTTATATAAAATATTAGCTGCACACTCTAATATATATATATATATATATATATATATATATATATATATATATATATATATTTTATATATATATATATGACAACAGATCCGCAGCACAGTAATAAGCAAAATCTTAAATTCTGTGGAAAACTACAAAGATATCTTTACTCTATCAATTTGATTATACTAAGACCATTTCACTTTAACAGTTATACATTAAACATATATAACAAGAAAATTTATATTTGAATTTATAACTTCAAAATTCAAACAAAATTCTCACTTGACTGATTTGAACAAGAACTCTAGCGTCGCGGCATCGCACGCTCCAAAACATATATTCAGCTGTCAATAAATAGCAGTAATTAATAAATACCATCTTTTGGTCGACACATATTTCGTCTTAGTGTTTGTCTATGTATGGGAAAATTGTGCCTGAAGATGACAATTTAAAATTGTCGAAAGTACTTGGCATGGGTATTCCATCTAACAATAAATCGAATATAAGGATCTTATTATTCAAGGAATTGATAGTAAGTTAATGTTTTATTAAGTCTTGCTAGCGAAGTGATTTTGCCATTAATCACATTAACATTTCTATTTAATTCTTTGTATAAATTGTTTCTTTATGACACACATATATATATATATGTGTGTGTGTATTTTGTTAACAGCTCGTTTGGTATATGATATTAAAGTTGAATTAAAAACTTTTAGCTCAAATGGAAAACCTATTTTTAAAAAATTCAGCATAGCATATTGTGAGTGCTTAGAAACAGCTGAATCTGATGAATGCAAATCTCCAGCTATCTGGTGTTCTGTTCCTTATTCAATTTATTTATAAAACTATGTCACAATTTAACTTAATAAAGAATCGTTTGTTCTTACAAAATAAGATATATAGCAGTCATCATTACGAAGATTAAAGCATTCAATTCATATTCATAGAGAAATAAATACCAGTTACAAACACTTACCTTTAGTGAAACGTTTACAACTTTACGCGCATGCCCACACACATATCTATCTATCTATCTATCTATCTATCTATCTATCTATCTATCTATCTATCTCTCTCTCTCTATATATATATATCTATATATATATATATATATATATATATATATATATATATATATATATATATACGGAAACTAGACGCTTCTCAGTAGCTGGATAGTACAGCACGTCAGGTCAAATGACGTTTTCTGAAAAGCTGCCGGACTCATCTCTCGAAGACCCATCAACTGATCGAACATCATATCTTTTTGAAGTGCTACTTGATCGGGTGGAGAAATTTTCAGAGCAACCTCGCACACACACACACATACACACACAAAAAACACACACACATTTATATATGTGTGTGTGAGTGTGTGTGTGTATAGAGAGAGTGAGAGCGAGAGAGAGAAAGAGAGAGGGTAAACAGAGAGATGTGTATTTTTTCATAATCTTATTGTTGTTAACATTTATTTATATCGGAAAAAATCTATGCAGTATAATGCGTTTATCTTTGCATTAATAATTACAATATTCTCTAGATTTTGTTTCCTATTTTATTTTGTTTTGTCTTTTTTAGACATTTCTTTACATGAAATATAAGAGGAAAAAAGCTAACACAAATAAAGTTTTGTCTCTGTCTCTGTTCCTTTTCAGTTTCTACCGTGTTTTTTAGCTGACTCAAACTGAAAACAAAGACCTAGTATAATTCAAGGATCATTTTTCTATGAACACGCGGCAAAACATGGCGCCGAATGGATTAAATGCGTGACAGAATGATGCCTGACCAATAGACAGACAATTTCCGAAACAGACTAGTAGACAAATATAAATATGACTGGAAGACATCAAAAAATTGCTAGACCGTTACAGTAGGACATTTATTCCAATATAAAACACTAAATAACCTTACACCCATGTATATATATATTTATATATATATATATATATATATATATATATATATATATATATACATACACACACACACACACACACACACACACATATATATATATATATATATATATATATATATATATATATATATATATATAATGCCCGCTTTATCAGGTGCAACAACATATTTTTTGGGCACAATGAAAGAATCGTAATGACCCCGCTGTAATAATTGAATTGTCTGTTTAACAACACACACACACGCACAATATATATATATTTCTAGCGATGGATGTCGCCAATAATCGCATTAATACTTCTGATTAATTCTATGTGTGATTATTCTTTGTATGTAAATCATATGCTGCCTAATGTTTTATGTTTATTAAAAACTATCGATCCGCAGTACATAAAAAAATTCCTATAAAAAAAACTACTACTAAGACATTACACTATATTATTGAACTATATACTTAGTTCATGACATAAAAACTGAATACACTTGTAAAAATAGAATACGTGGATTTAACACATCACAAGAAATATTTAAATAAAATTCTCACTTAAAAAAATTTTGAAAAACTTAGCGTTGCGTCTTTGCACGTTCCGAGATCTTACACAACCGTCAATAATAGCAGATATTCAAAAAACATCTTTCGGTCGACATACAGATATATCGTCTCAAGTTTTTGATTTTATAAGGAAAAAAACACATGCCTGATGATGGATGGAAGACTGTCCGTAAGTACTAGCATTTTAACATCAAATAAACTGAAAAACTACAGACAACAAGTTTTTCTTCAAGGATCAAAACTCGCACTATGGATGAACAGGATTTTAATGCATATATTATGTTTTTTAGCGATGGATGTCGCCAATAATCGCATTGATACTTCTGATTAATTCTATGTGTGATTATTCTTTATATATATATATATATATATATATATATATATATATATATATATATATATATATATTCCGTTATTATAATTTTATCATATAGACAAAAGCATTTTACTCACTACAAAGATGAAACTTGGTTTCAGTGTATTTCAACTGCACTTCGATGGGTGAGAATCGAAAATGGTGATAGTGAGTAAAATGGTTTTGTCTATATGATAAAATTATAATAAAGGAATAATTATCGCTCTACTATCGGTATCGAGCCCTCTTTTGGATTAATGCTGTGAACGTTGGAATTTATATATTACTTTCGTTCTCATCGCATCGGATATATATATATATATATATATATATATATATATATATATATATATATATATATATTAAAAAAAAATCTTTAATCCGACACTTTTATTTCTTCAAACGTTATTATATTTTGCGCATCGTATTTGGAATAAACATCCCATTAAACTGGGTGTATTGCGTCCATGCTCGCATTCGAGAAATTTTAGTATTACGTCAGACGTCATACACTAATAAAAAT
This sequence comes from Acanthosepion pharaonis, assembly GCA_903632075.3. NCBI lineage: Eukaryota > Metazoa > Mollusca > Cephalopoda > Sepiida > Sepiidae > Acanthosepion > Acanthosepion pharaonis. Next base: position 2,186,734 of record CAHIKZ030005255.1, on the reverse strand, counting down.
TAAAATAAATGGCGGATCTATTTCAAATACAAAGTATTCACTATAATAATGTTTGAAGTAATATATATATATATATATATATATATATATATATATATATATATATATATGACATACTGCGGGGGTGTCATTGAAATTTTTTGCCTTGTTAGATTGTAACCATTGTATAGCAACTTATATTGAGAGTGAGTTAGAAATACGTCTCACATATACCTCCGAGAAATACTACCTACATAATGGTAAGCAGTAGCTAGATGAAGACATCATTTCGACTAATGTCTGATGTGGGAGTTATGTCTGGGAGGTATATGTGGGGTGTAATTGTGACATACCCTGAATAAATATTGCTATACAATCTTTATTTGCGAAAAACGCAAAGAAATGTTTGTGCAAGGTCGATTGTAATCGGGCTAAAATTAAAAAAAAAAAAAGATTAAATTGATTTAGTATATAATTATCATTATTAGTTAGTGTTTTATTTCCTGTACAGTATACATATACAGTAGCGGCCATAATATAAGGAACAGAAACAACAAAGACATAAATATGTGTATTACTTAAAAAGTAATGCATGATTAGCAATGAATTTTTTTTTAGCGTGTAATGCATAAATATTATACAAAGTTACAAAAATTGACAGAATAGTTTTTTTTTTTTAAATGAAGATTAAGTGGAACAAAGGAAATAAGCTACTGGACAAAAGTTAAGGAACGATCTTGTTAATACTTGATTGTGAACAAAATATCAACAAAATTTAATATTTAGTAAACATCCCCTTATTTTCAATGTCTTCTCTGCATCGTCGACCACATGATCTAATTAATTTCTTGCAAACATCAGCAGTAATTCCCTCCCATTCGTCTTTCAATAACTCCCATAGGTGATCCTGGTCTTTCGGGTTTCTTTTCTGAGTCCTTTCTCCAATTATCTTCCAAACATTTTCTATTGGATTCAGGTCGGGGCTCTGGGCTGGCCACTTCATTAGGTCCATTCCTTCTATTTCAAATAAAGCCATAACCTTCTGAGCCTTGCGGCAAGGTGCATTGTCCTGCATGAAAATAGGAGATTCATAAAGATTATGGTGTAATCTTGGTACCACATGCTGCTGAAGAAGCCTTTTGTAAATCTCAGCATTGATATTGCCATGTACGCGGATGATAGGGCCAACTCCTGCAGATGAAATCATTCCCAACACCATCACACTGCCGCCACCAAACTTAACGGTTTTCTTGACACATTGAAAAGACAGTCTTTCACCTGTTCTACGGTGGACGTAAGTTTTGCCCTCAGAACCAAATAAAGTAAACTTGGACTCGTCACTGAAATGAACTGTATCCGATTGTGCGTCAGTCCAAACAACATGTTCTCTCGCATACACCAGGCGTGCCCTTTAGTTTCGCTTTGAAATGAGAGGCTTCGAACATGGAATACAGGCATGCAATCCTGCATTTTTTAACCTGCGAGCAACCGTTTTCCTTGAGATGTTATTTTCTGTCTCTTCATTAAATTTACGGGCAATTGATGTAGCAGTTTCATAACGGTTTTTGTAGATACTCTAAAAAATTCTTCGATCTTCTCTTTGCGATGTTTTTAGAGGTTTGCCGGTTTTTGGTTTTGCATCTAAAGTTTTATCGGTTTTATTTAATTGCTAATTGCACGATGAACAACACTTTTAGATCTATGAACAATATCAGAAATTTTGAAATTGACTTTTTTTCTTGATAGCGATAATGA
>CAHIKZ030005255.1:2132500-2177500 GCA_903632075.3 Acanthosepion pharaonis | reverse complement strand
AGATATTCATTCAAGGTAGCAGATTACAGAGTAAAAATAAACAGATTAGGCGAATATGTGCGGAAGAAAATGATTAATCCTAGACTTAAACAGATTAAGATTGTAGTGATCGGGAAAAGCTCCTATTGGGAGTCGGTTCCAGCGATTGGTGGGAAGACGCTGCTCGAGGGGAACTTACATCTCACCAATGGAATACGAAGGGAATGAGGGTGGTTCGCTACAATGTGCGTGGCATGGTGGGTCTTAGTCGGAAATGTGAAAACTGGTGAACCTAAGGAAAGTAGTTTATCTGAGCATTGAAATAGGGAGAGGTCAGTAAGAGGCTTGCAACGTTTCGTCTATGGGAGGGTGATTGTATGGTGAAAATTCATTTGTGACCCATAAGAACGCAGAGACGCCTTTGAACTCTATCGAGACTGAAAACGTGAGGCCTAGGCGTCTTTTGCCCAAATATGACATTTTAGATACTCATTTTTAAGCCTGATCTGGCTCTCGTGCAGTTAGAGGATAGCACGAGGAACGGTACTAGGGAGCGATCATTCTCTTAGGAGCCGGTTCCACAGAGCAGTGGTTTGTGGGAAGAAGCTACTTGAGTAGAACATGCTTCTCACCAATGGAATACGGAGGGTATGAGGGTGTTTCACAACAATGTGCGGAGCACGGCAGGTTTTAGCCCTGAATGTTAGAACTGGGGGATCTTAGTAATTTCTGAACATTTTTCATGGAAATATCGATCGAGCAGGAACAGGCTTGCGATGTTTCGTCTGTGAGAGAGGGGTTGCCGGTTGGAAAATAATTTGTCACCCACAATGACCCGGATACGCTTTTGGAGTCCATCGAGACGGAAAGAAGGGAATGGGAAACTCCTGTTCAAATATAACGGTAGTACTCCGGGTATCTCGAAGTGATGTAATGATTAGCAAGCTTGTCTTGCTAGCACAATTATGACTGAGTAGTGAATTCGATCCTCACTGAGTACCCCATACGTTCGGCCTTGTGCCACATCTGAACTTCGCTTGGAAAATCATTATGACAGTAGTACTCCATTTAAGTCCAGATCTGGCTCTCGTTAAGCTAGAGAAGCCTTTCTCAACCTTTTTACCCTTGCATAACTCTTAAAATAAATTACATGTCTCAAGGAACCCCTGCGCAAAAGCAAAATTATATATCATATCTTTCTCATTTTCTGTAAAAATAAAGAAAAAAACAAAGAAATAAGTAACTTCAAGTACAGGTTCCGTTCGCTGAGTTGAGCACTGACAAGTTAAGGTGGTTTCACACTAGCGCCGTACAGACATTACTAATTATATTCCCAATGATTGCTATATTTTTAATAGCATAATGGTTTAGATAGGATGAGGTCTATATTACAATATTACAATAGCCAAGAATATATTGCTTGTGTTGAGTAATAATACGTATATAAAATTAAACAAAAGTTAAAAGCGCATTAGCTTATCTCACATGTTCTCGCAGAACCCTTGGGGACCTTTAGCGGAATCTTAAGGTTCCAGGAAACCCTGAGTGAGAAACGCAGAACTAGAGGATAGTATGAGGAATCAGGTACTTAGCGGAGCGGTACAGGGGACCAAAGATTTTTCCAGTATCCTTAGCAATTGATTCACTTGTGTTGTGGGTTAACTTTAAGACCCAATAGTCGTTCATATTGTATGGGCTTGTAGGAATCCTTCTCGGTTTTTCCTTGAATGTTAAAATTCGGAGTGTCGGGATCTGACACAATAACATAAAATATTGTTGCAGGGATGCTCGTAATTCGACCATTTAGGATAATCACACGATTTTCATTGAAAGAATGAAATTCAGTAGAAAAGACAACGCAGTTTCAACAAATAAACGTTAATTTAATATAACAACAAGAATACAAGCAGTTGGTGATAGATTGGAAAGTAATGTCTTTTTTTGTTCTGAAATAAAATATAAATTTTTCGGAGTTAACTCCTTAATTGTCCAAATTGTTCACGCTTTCTCTACACTATAAATACTGGGCGATTTCTTGCCTCGTTCTCTTTCTCATTTCTTCATTTTCAGCGAGCATATCTACAATGTAAGCTCTCGCAGAAGATTGCGTCTTCCCATTTGTGGGAGACGCCATGAACATTATACACAGATTTACGAACATTTACCAAAGTACAAAGTCTTTACGTTCACACACAAACACAAATTTTAATGTCTATGTCCATTGTAAATTTTGTGGTTTAATATATATATTTGTTTGTGTATATATATATATATATATATATATATATATATATATATATATATATATATATATATATCGGTCTTCTTTGTTTTCTTTATGGTGGATTCAATCTCTGAGTCCGCCATGTTCTTGTAGTTGACCCTTTTAATATTCTAGCAGGAATAAACACACGTGTTCCTAATTTAACAACACGTAAACCCACGGTCCGCTACAAATTGTCTTTGTGTATGTATGTGAGAAAAAATGAAATGTTGTTATATGTGTGTTTGCATGAAAAACGTGTGCGTGGTTCATAGTAATGAGGATACAATAGGTAGAATGTGTTTCTTACTGTTGCCGTAGTCTAAAGTTTGTCAACGCTATCACTTTTAGCATGAAGTCGTGAAGATCATAAGCGAGAGTTGCGTGGAACTTGGTGACAGCTGTGCGTATCCTGTTTGGGGCCGGATTTCGTATGTTTTATTCACTTTTTCGTAACAAAATCGTCTCCAGTAGAGACTGGAAAACTCAACCATTAACCGAGCAAGCAGAGCTACTCATGTTACACTTTTCTTCACTCCCTGGCCATCGCGATGTGATCAAAGTGTAGTATCCGCCTACGGGCGGACAAACTATATTTTATTTATCAGTTGTGCTTCTCTCTTCAGACAAAGCGCAACTCCCCTTTGCCATTTGCTTTCTAATTCTTCAACACTCAGTAACCCCTTGTGTTTTACTGTCTTGACTGCATTACTTGGAGTGAACTAGATTTTTTTTTAAATGAAGAAAACGGCATATATAAAGAATTTTAAAATTACGATTGTTTCCGAATGTAGACTGAAAACATAAAAAAATAAAAAATCTGTATTCACTCGAAAAATACTTAGTCGTTAATGCCTTCCATTTAAATAATTACTAATTGTTCTGCCTTTATGTTATACACACACATGTATGTATATATATATATATATATATATATATATATATATCCAAGTATATGATTGGTGTATAGGGAATAAATTACAATGACCAACAATTAATATTCTTAAAGGAGTGTTCAATACAGACTAGAGCGAATATAATTATTTATTTAAAAATTATAACATAAATATGTTATAAAATCACTACAAAAATAGCCATTTTGTTTCAACACCTCTGGTGTCTTATCAAGTGATAATGTTGAATGTAAATTGTAGCATATAGAACCTACATTTTGTAGTGATTTTATAACATATTTATGTTATAATTTTTAAATAAATAATAATCATATATATATATATATATATATATATATATATATATATATATATATATATATATATATATATAGTAGGGTTAATAATGTTTTACTCAAGACTTTGTTCTATGTGACAAAGACGTTACTGTTTGACTCCGAGATGAAACACTGTTTTTTTTGTTGTTGTTTTTTAATTCAGCGGTTGAATAGGTTTAGTGGGCTTCTCTGAAGTTAAAGCATAACTCTTGCTGGATTATTTAATATCGGAATGTGTTTATATTTTTTTTTTTTACAATACTTGATTTGTAGGTAAACATTTGTCCTGCTTCTACTGGAGTCAATAGGTAAAAATTCCTAGTGGTTATACTTGAATCTATAGGTAAACATTAGTCGTTTTTATACTTGATTCAAAAGGTAAATATTGCTAGTCATTACACTAAGTTTATAGGTAAACATTACTCGTAATTATACTTGAGTCTATAGGTAAACATTTGTCGTGTTTATACTTGAGTCAATAGATAATCATAGCTAGTAATTATTTTTGAGTTTGTAGGTAAATTGTGGTCGTTTTCATACTTTTCTCTGTAGGTACATCCAAAGGCCATACGATGAATTCCATCAAGTTGTTCATCAGTGTTTGAGGCTTTTTGGACAAAATGACCAAGGGTCATCTTCTATGCTCTCACTGCCCGGCTTGAATTCCGTAGCCCATTTTTTCAGTTACATAGGAAGGAGGTTCCTTAGCAAGTGTCAGTATCGTATCCTCATGGATTTCCTTAGGTGTCATGCCTTTCTTATGTAAATATTAATCACTGCTCTGGCCTCTATGTCATCCATTTTTAGATTTGTCACACACCCATTACATTTGTATAGACCTTACCTGAACAGAAATCATAAATCTCAATTGGTTCTTCTAGTTTTATAAGAAGTGTGTTGCCACAACGAAAATGGTAAACTATGGCTCTTCTTTCTGAGGGTCTTTTTAAATAACTCTCGTAAACAGTGATCGCCCTGTAGTTGGTAAAAAATTTGTCATGTTTGTGTGTTTATAGGCAAAATATTGATCGTCTGTCACCGAGTCCGCAAGCATAAACCCGGCAGTTAGTTCTTTAGGTGGAGGTAAGTCGAAGGTGAAAAATGTGTTTAACAGCATTCATATGCAACCTGATATACATGATGAAGAAAGACGAAATATACCCCGAGCACAAAATCCTAATAAAGAAAAGATGAAGAGTTTAAGTTGAATAATTCAGTAAGCGAATTTGTATATTCATGGACACTTATTTTTTTAAAAAGATATACACACATTACTTTATGAATTACAGTAATTAGCATCATGCCTGACATCTTGTTTATTTGCCGAACAAAGCTAAATGAATATCAGTTAAAATAAAATTCGCCTCCAATCCAGCAGAACTTGTTCCATCAATTTATGAAAGTAGTTCAGGTGATTGAATCCAAAAATTTCATATCGCTCCGACTGGGAATAAAAATAAAAGCTTAAGAAGACAGGAGATAAAAACAAGATGAAGTTAGAGAAATCGAACCCAATATATATTGATCAGAAACCTATTAAAATTGATTTATTTGATAAACAATATTATCTTTCTTTTTTTCTCAAATTTATTTTGACGTTTTCTTGTCTAATTCTCATGGTGTTATTGTAGCCACATTTAGCGACCTGGTGAATCAAAATCGACTCAGAGATTAAAACTAGTGAAATTACAGGATGGGAATTCTTCTATGTGCCGTCTCCCTTCAGGACGTAGACGATCATACTTACTTACTATCCGATATAACTATCCATAAGTTTCGTCTTTTCACTATTCTTCCCACTTCCTGTTCTGAAGGGAGACTGGAGCTCGCTAGTTAGTTTATTTGCTCTTGATGTCCTGTAAGTGTCAGATTCTCCAAGCCATTTTTCCGTATTATATATCCTAGCGATTTCAACTCTTTTTTCTGACAATGGGTCATGCTAGGCAATTTTTCTTGACTTGATCTATCTTACATATTTATAAGTCTACCATTCGTCTTATATTGCATATTGCTGCCATATGTGACCTAGTGCTATTATTACATGTTTAGATATCGTTGATGAAACCCAAAGAAGAATTTACGGTGTCATTGCACCTGATCCCGACTTCAGTTACTTTCCTACCGTCGAAATGTAGCTTCCCTGTACTTGTCTGAACTGTACCCCTACTAAGTCATATTGTACCCACCTTCACTATTAATGTCAGCAACTCTTTTTCTCAATAAGAAAATAATGCGATGGCTCTTGATTTGTCTCTCTTCGCCACTAGTAAGTGAGCTTCTTGATTCTGCTTGTCGGCAGAATACAGCGGCCGCTCTCATCTTTGTGGGTTGGATGGGCAATACTAACAGTTTTATTTTTGTTTAAAAGGATTCGCCTACTTAATGGTCGTTTAAGGAGGTGACAGAAGAAGGGAGAATGCAAAGAATAGGAGAGTGTAATTTGGAGAAAGCACTTAGCATTTCTTGTACATTGTCTTTTTTTAGAATAAAGTTCAAATAATGTTGATGGACTGCTCGATTTTATTTGATAGACGATATTGGAACTTCGTAACATTTAAAACTTAATAGATAATATCATACTGCCAGTTGCATAACTAACTCTACCCAAAGACATATATTCGGAGCTAATCGCCGTGTCTGAAATCTGAAATTTTATTCACTAATTATTTATTTTATTTTTTTCTCTCATCCACTAATAGATGTAGATAGGTTCACCTATCGTTCGGTTCACACTGCACCCCATAACAGGAGTATAGGTTTATCTCTTGTCTCCTGTTTACGATTGGGTTTCCGGTTGTTTCGAAAGTCTGTTTCAGCTCTGTACTCTAAACGTCTCCGCCCGATCTCTGAACGAATATTCACTTGGTATTTATTTAATTTAATTTGTTTCTCTCCTCCACAAATAGGAGTAGATAGGTTTGCCTATTCTCTGGTTCATTCTTCTCCCCGGTTTTTTGAACAGGAGTAGATGTGTTTCCCTTTGTTTCCTGTTTAGGATTGGGTTTCAAGTTACTTCTAAAAGTTTGCTTCAGGTTTATACTGCTAAATTTGTCCTTTCCTAAGCTAATACAACTTAGCACATTAACCCTCTGTCTTGAGTGGCTCTTGGGACTTCTATTTGGAGAACATTAGTAAAACAGAAACTGCTTTGTTTCCTTTTCTTTTGATTTCTGTAGTCGCACCCTTTCGCTTTATTCACGAGGAATGTTCTATTCACTTATGTAATAAAATTATTAAAAAGAAAAGGGGGGAAATATGTGTATATATGAAGAAATTTTTAGCATCATGTGAGTTTTATTAGGACCCCTGCGAAGATGTGGCATTGTGGTGGATGTTAGATTGGGTGGAGAAGAATGAGTCCTTGTGGTGATTATGGCATTTGTGAGAGTGTATTGTTCGCGAATCGGATTAGCTGGATGTAGGATAGACAGTGTAGATCAACCATTTTCTCCCTTCCCCTTCGACCTTGTGCCACAAATAAACGCATTATATCATTAATTAAATAAAAGATACTCCATGATACAAACTGATAATAATGGCTGGCGTGAACTCATGCAACAGTAATCAGGTATTGCTTGTTCAAAATCAACAACAATTCAGATCTAAAGCCGACTAATGTGTAAACAAAGACGGTTCTATCGAAGCATGCTGAGAATGTCATGAACAGAGCATTTGAGAAACAAGAAAGTATTTAAGAAATATGGTAAAAAAAGGACGCTTATAATTAGACTCAGAAAGAGATAACTGAAATTTCGGGCACACATAATGGAGAAAGGGAACTTGAAGGATTTTGACACTCACAGGACATGATGAAAGCAAGAGAAACAGAAGAAAGCAAAGATTAATCTACCTAACGTGCATGGATATATAGATGGCAGAACAAGGATTCGGGAGATGGTAAAAGACAAAAATTACTTACAGCTACAATAGAAGAGCCATGATCACCAACATCCTGAAAGACAGTGATTAGCTGAAATTTGATCTGAATTTTTTGCCGTAAATCGTCGATCGATGCGATTATTATTATTATTATTATTATTATTATTATTGTTGTTGTTGTTGTTGTTATTATTATTATTATCTTTATTTCCTTTGATTTCTGGCGTTTACACATTTCTTTCCGGGTCCCTCCCACGGACCTAAGGTTAGAAATGGTATCATGACACTTTCCACTGACAAAAAAAAAAAAAAAATTACATAGATAAAGCTCTTCGTAAAGTGTGGGCTGTACTTGTCAGAACAATTTTTTGTATCTATTTGAGGCATGGACTTCCAGGAATCCCTTCAATTAGTCTACTGGAATCTTTTCCAACCAGTCCTAGGGCAAAAACTACAACAAGGATTGTTGATGTTCCCATATGCCACATTTTTGAGATTTCTATTTCAAGGTCCTTGTATTTTGACAGCTTTTTTGAATATCTTCAAAGATACATTGCAGTCAGCAGGGACTGCCATATCAATAAGGAGAGCACTTTTTTGTTTGTGGTCTTTAATAACAATATCTTGGCGGTTGGCTTTGATTGTTCTGTCAGTGTGTATTGTGTAGTCCCATAGAATTGTAACAGGTCCTATCTCCGTAACCGGGTCTGGGTGGTGTTCATACCAGTATCTTTCAGTTTCCTTCCCGTAGAAGTTGCATATTTTCCAGTGCAGATATTGGCCCACTCTGTCATGCCGGGTTTTACATTCAGTGGGTGCCAATATCGTGCAACCTGATACAAGATGATCAATCGTTTCTAGATATTTATCACAGAATCTGCATTTTGGGCTAACACAATATTTTAATATATGTGTTTGATAATTCCTATTATTATTATTATTATTATTATTATTTTGTTCTTTCATGTCTTGTGTTCCTTGAGGACGTGGGTATAATGGCTCTCCTAAATTACTAAAACTCCAGAACTTGGATCGACTAATGGGCAAACAAAGTTATGGTCCTACAGAAGGATGCTGAGAATACCACGGACACAGCATATGGGCAACGAGGAAGTATTAAGGAAAATGAAAAAAAGAACAAAAGGAATAGTTGAACACTAGAGGACACATAATGAGGAAAGTGGGATTGGAAAACGTAACACTCGCCGTACACATTGAAAGCAAGCAGTCAGAGGGGGAGGGGGAATTGTGAGTAATTTACCTAACGAGCTTGTGTAAATGAATGGTAGGCCAAGGACTGGGAGAGATAGTCGACAAAGAGTATCTAGAATAGACAGGATGTTGTGAAGATATCACGTACAGAAGGGACACGGCGGCAAACCAAGATGGAAAAGAGTGTCTCCATGTAGTCGAAGGCTTGGGACAAACTCAGATTGAGAAATCAATATTATATATATATATATATATATATATAAAAGAGAGCTGATCTGGACATACAATTTCAGTGAATTTTAAATGAGAGATTGAAAAAATGCATTCCCCTCCCACTCAGACTAGACATTCCTAATATATGTGTTTGCAGAATAGCTATCAGTGTAGGTATCACTGCGCAAACCGAGCGTGTCTCCGTAAATAGTTCTCGTGCGCAGTAATTACGACAAATGTAGACAAGAATGATCAGTTTCGAGCTTAGCTTTCCGTAGTCTTCCGCGTTTAGCTTTCCGCAGCGAATGTATGCAAACAACGCGCGTAATGGCGGCCGTCAATGACGCAATTGAATCCAAACTTTCATGGTCGATAACTCCAAAACGGTAGGTTTTATCAAATTTATCAAGCCAGATTCGTATGGAGCAAATACAATTACACATAAATGTAAGTATTTTGAAAATTTTTAATGCGAACTGAGTGCGGGCGTTACACTGCAAATTAACCGTAAATAATATTTGTTTCGAATCAGATTAATTATACTTTACACCAGCTAATATTCCCCAAATAAAGTTTCTGAATATTATATTTTAATTTTGGCAGATTTTAATAAAGATAAGTACATTGCGATGAAGGACAACTGAAAAAGTGTGCTGATCAGATATTTTATGAAAATATCCTTACAGTCAATTTAAATTTGTTTTTGAAATACAGCACAGTATTTTGCTTATGGGAAATATTATATTTAATTTATTAGCTTGAAATTAAAACTAAAATAAAAGCTTCAAGAAAGATTTTTTTTCATTTTTTAAAATTCTTTTTAAACCTTGGGCATTGCGTTCTTTTGTGGAGGTCCCTACACGCTAGATTTAAAATTCGATCGTCTTGCCATCAGGGAAGCAACAGGTACCGAAATAGTATGGATCCGAATTATAGGAGTTTTCTTCCTGTTGCGGCCACATATGGTCTTCTGATACGTATTTAGAATAATTCACAGAAGTATCTGCAATATTAACTGCCCTGACGTGGCATCTCGGTTTAACTCACTTTCCCATCGCAGTAATATATCTTCCCTGTGACCTTTCTATAAACATTTTCTGATGAGCATTCTTTTTTAATACCTCGACTTTCTGAATTTGAGCGCAGTATTGGATTGGCAGTTAGGTCTCATCATTTTTCAGTTAAAATTAGCGAGATGAAGCCGTAGGTCCTATGCTAATAGTTTCTTCTGTCGCACTCCTTGCTCGTGTTACTCTCTTCTGGTCTCTTGTTTTCCAGTCAAATTTGATCTTTAAATATTTAAAAACAATTTAAATCGTTATCTTTTTTTACTTAATTCCTATTGTTTTATTTTTCTCTATCCTTAATAATATTTTTGTTTTTTCTCATATTCTTTCACATTCAGTAACCCCCTTGCATCATAATGGTTTTATCCTGTTGTTTAGGGGAAAATTATTTTAAAAATTAAGATGACCGAACTACCTGTTGAATAGCAAGTCTCACAGGTTGCAGTGAATGAGAATTTTACTGGGCGCCCATTCGTTTGTGGCTTTTTACTACAATTAGCCAAACTTAGCAAATAGCTAAAACAAATTCGACATTACCAAAATATGGTCTGTGCAATTGCATTAATAACTTTAATCTTTTTTCTAATAATCTTGATGTCTTTGCACGCTAACGTCTCCGCTTATTGACTTAATTTATTATCACCTATTAAAACAGTACAACCATTTTGTCAGAATGCACGCGAGATTTTACTAGTCGAATATTTTTACGAATTTTTATATGCCACTAAAAATTTAATTATTTTGCTGAAACATAATTGCCTGTCTTCAAATATATATTTTTTTTTAATTTTGAATTTCATTTAAAAAAAAAAATGAGGCATAAAATCTTGAAGGAATCTTTAAAAATGGATGAAGTCGTTTGTAGCTTCTTTTTTTATTAACTTGCCGCCATATTTTCATTTATTATGTTTTATGAATTATTATTTTTTTATATTGTTTTCGTCAGCTTTAGAGAGAGAAAAATTACAGCTAATAATTTTGAGGCTAATATCGCGTGTCATTCTTTAGGCAAAATAAAACTCGCCAAGATGAAGCGTACATCAATTAGTTCTCATCGGCTGGCTGACTGGTTGGCCAAGTAAAATACATTTACGGCCGACTAAATAGTTAGGAACAGTAATATTTCGTATCATTTGTTTCTTTTTGCTGCTGTTCATTTTTGAATGTTTGTTCAAGCCTTTTAGTGTTGTCGATTTTACTCTTTTAGTAAAATAAATAAGCAAATAAGAAAAGGAAAGAATATATTTAAAAGCGTCGAAGTAAGCAAGCCGCCAGTTTGACAACGCTCTTATGATCCGTGCTTTCATAGTAGAAATTTAAACTTTTGAAATTTCTCAATTCGGGTTTAATTGAAGTAAATTATCTTCTAATTATTCTGGGATAATGTTTTCGGCGCACCCTCGCCTAAAGACGTACAAACTTGAAACGAATGAATCAAAACAAGAACAAACAACATGGAAAGGTAAAATACATAGGCTTATTAAAAATATATTTGTTATTTTTTTTCCTTTCGCAACTTTCAAAAAAGGTTTTCTTTATTTCGTCTTGTGAGATTGCTTTCACGGTGTATACCGCATGCCGCCCGCATACGATTACATCTAACTTCATCCTTTTCAACTTGTAAACCTGTCATATAACAAATACGTCTGAATTACTGATTATTCGTGAGTGCTCTCTCTCTATATATATATCACACACAGACATACACACACACACACATATACAGAAGAGTTTCATTCTACCGCGAAAAACTTAGTAAGTGAGATATTCCTAGAATAAATTACGATAAATATAAAATTAAAATAAATAAAAAAAAACTCTTTAAAAAATTTAATTCAAAAATAAATACAGATATGCAAATATATAGATTTCTTTTTTATTATTATTTGCAATATTTACTTCTAAATATTGTCTGCATCTTTGTTTTTATTGTCACAACGTTTCGGGTTCTCAGTACGACAATAAACTGTCCTGGGTAGAACGATAAACTGCATCCAACAGCAAGGCCTCTGAACAAGATGCTTTGAAGAGCGTGGAACCACCTCTTAATTGCTGATGTTCTTAGGTCCGCCCTGACACGGGTTGGTAGAACCTCTTAGGGTCCAAACTATGGAAAAATAGATAACCCCAAAACTGTGGTGAAAAAAAAAACTATGAAAGTGTAAATATTAGGTTTTAATACTAGCAATACATTTTTGTAAAAATATTAACATCAATACATTTTTGGAAAAATAAAATTAACAATGATAAAAATTTTATCGGCATTAAATAACCCATTGAGGTTGATATGCTGTAAAACAAAGCAAACAAAACCAAACAACGTTTCGGCTGCTTTACCTTCGAGCCTTCGTCAGGTGTATATCGATCCGGGTAACCTACAGGTTATTTTTTGTTTTATTTTATTTTATTTTTTTTACAGTAGAGTTCACGCTGTACAAGGCCCGGGGACCACTGAAGGTGGTGGGTTACCTTTTTGTTCTTGCCATTTTCTTAAAAACTACCTAGTTGTTTACTTGCTCCGTACATTAAATTATTCTTCTGAAGAAGCACATTTCTGATGCCAGTATTATTTTTCATTTCTGTGGGGTGATTGTCCAAAATCCAATGCCATAAAGAGGATGGATACCATATAGCAATCCAAAATTGTTTTCTTTGTTTCTAACAATTTTTTTTTTTCATTTCTAAATCATTTTTAACTTTCAGGAATGCTTCTTTCGCTAATCCAATATGTGTTCGGATTTTGGTGTCACATTTTCCACCCTCAGTCAAAACACTTCTCAGATATTAAAACTTCTGCAACTGCTAGAACTCCAGTTTGTAACTCGCATCGAGTTTTTTTCTCTTGCTGATGACCATACTTTCTTTCTTCTTACAATTGATAGTTAGTACTTATTTCTCGCTTTCTTCTACTAACCTGTCTAGGTGATCCCGTAGTTTTCCTTTCGAGTCGACCATCAGCACAATGTCATCTCTGTATATGATATTGTTAATCCTGGAATTCCTAAAGACAAACTCGCTGTAGAAGTTGTATATATCTGGATATTATCATATTACCATAATATGTTTGCGTTGTCCACCACATTTTGTTATAATGTTTCTTCGTTTAAAATGGCCGTATTTCTCGCTCTAACACACACACACACACACACACACATATATATATATATATATATATATATATATATATATATATATATATATATATATAGAAAATTAAATTTAAAGAAAAACAGACCACTTTAAGGCTCCGTTAGTTATAATTTATTTCATCAAAGAGATTTTATTTTCTCTGGATCTTCACACTTCACTTTCAAAGTGAAACGAAAAAAAAATCTAAATATATATATATATATATATATATATATCAAAATGAGAGATGGAATAAAATTCCACTCTTTGTAGCATTTACTTTTAAATATGTGCTCAATACAAAGTAGAGCAATATATTATTATTATTATTATCATTTTCATTATAAGAGATTATAATAAAAACATGTTGAAATCGCTACACTATAGCTCTCATTTTCCACCCTCAGTCAAAACACTTCTCAGATATTTTAAATTTCTGCCCCTGCTGGATCTTTAACTTGTAAGTCGCATCGAGTTTTTTTTTTCTCTTACTGATGACCATATTTTCTTTCTTCTACAGTCCCGTAGTTTTCTATTCGACAGTCAACACAATGTCTTCTGTGTACCTGATATTGTTATCGATAAAAAAAATATTGGCTTTCCTTAGGACACCCTTAGTATAGAGTTTGTATAAATCTTAAGAAAAGACACATCCTTGTCTTACGCCCATCCCCCGTATCGGCATGCAGGCGATTTGATACTAGTATATGTTCTAGTTTATTCTAACATTTTTTTCACTTAATTCAAATACTTCCTTTTCAAATGTTTTTGCATAATCTATAGACCATAAGTGCAAATTTTACTGAATTTATTCTGATATAATTCTAATCATGAATATTGCATTTTTTGGTGCAGTGTCCTTGAAAAAACACTATTCTCTTGTCCCATTTCTGATTTAATTCTGTTTGACGCTCTTTTCATCAGGATTTGCATAATTAATTTGGTTAGGATTAGCAAGAAAAAAAGATCTCCTAAAATCAATCACACAGGTTGTTGGAAATATATCACATTTCTGAAATGCGATACATCTGACCGAATCAGTTGATGGTCACTGGCTTTGCAAAAACAAGGAAAAGAAGTAAGACGCCTTTTCATTGGCCCGTGAATTGACGAATCACTTAATTACAAGAATTGAGATTTATCCCTTGTTTCGTTTTTAGGATTGGATTTCCGGTTCCTTCTGAAGTCTTCTCATTCTTTTTCACTCCTAGTAACATCTTGCGTTTTTGTGGCATTATCGGTTTGCTTGGAGTGAATTGATTAAAAATATAATTAGCAACAAGTCGACATTTCTTAAGAAAAAAAACAAGAGTCTTTTCATCTAAAATTCTTTCGAGGAAAATTTTGTTTTGATATGAAAATGTGTGTCTGCAAGCACGATGATTGAGAAACCTCTTTCTCACTCACGTTTCCCTCTTTGTCACACAAATGTTATCGGCAAAATTTCCCTACTGAGGACAGTAAAAGTTGCCAATACAGAATATATGCGCTGTTCGATTTAATGATGCAAAATGACTTTCTCCTGGCGAAAAGATGTATGGTTTGAATTTTATTATAAGACAGAATCAATGCGATTTGAGCGCACTGAACTTAAGACATCCGTGGAGAGTAATGTATCGACACAACTAATTCTGAATTGATTAGCGATCTCACATCGCAAGCCCTTCTTTCAGACAAGTAATATGGATTTCGCATCTCTAGGTCAACTGCTGATACACTAATAATTATCGCTGAAAGAGCGTATCAAACTTTAGATAAGATTGGAGAAGGTCAGGCTATTGCTATCGACATATCGAAGACATTTGACAGGATTTGGCATATCGATCGTCTTCATCAGATGAAAGACCACGATATTTCCTGGCGAATGTTTGTATTGATTCAGTCACTATTATCAAATCGTGAAATAAATGTAGTTCTGAACGGCCAAACTTCTACGTCATTTTGTACTAATGCAGGGGTCCCACAAGTCTATATCCACGGATTTACTCTGTTTTTATTATCAGCAATGTCTTCCTGATGACACCAATTCTCTAACACAGAAACATTTATTCCAGTCTCGATAGTACGTCTGATCAGTTCGATACAGTCAGATTGGCAGCTGATCCAAAATTGACCCACAGTCTTTTGTTAACTGGAGCAATGAATGGCTTGTTAATATTAACACCACTACCCTACGCGGATGCCTTGAATATTGCTGCCGCATATGGCCCGCTGGTCTTGCTTTATATCTAGAGATGCTTGATAAAATCCAAAGAAAAATCCTCTAAAGTATTCGTCCTGAATTGACGTCTTGGCTTCATTTATTTTTCTACCGTCGTAATGTAGCCCCACCCCTTTGTGAATTTTCATGGTAATTCTTCAAATGAAATTTTTGCTATGGTACCAAGACGCTTAGTACTAGATTGGCGGCAACGGCTCACAGCGGAATTGGCAAGATGTAATTGCATGTTCTATGTTAAAAGTTTACACTTACACTTTTCGGTTATGGAATTCTCATCTGACTCCATGATTTCCAGCCAACTTTGATCTTCAAACATTTAGATGCAATGACAATCGATATTTATTGTCTTTTTGATAACTGTTCTTTCATTGTCTTCGCTCCTTAATAATGTCTCCTTTTTTTTTCTTTTTTTCACACTCAGTAACTCCTTGGGTCTTATTTTGGCTTTATTGCCTTGCATTGAGTGATTAAATAATGAATAAATAATTATAAAAGAGTGATACAGGAACCAATCAGTCTAATTAATATACGACATTCGAAAATGGATATCCTAGTGTCAGAATGTAAACATAAGTTTTATTATCTTCTGCTCGCCAAATAAGTTAAAAACACGATGAAAAACACGGAAATTATATTATTTAGTAATGAAGAGACGCATGTTGTCGATGGAAAACTATTATATATATATATATATATATATATATATATATATATATAAGCACGGTAGAGTATTGGACAGCGGCTCAGATTGAGGAATTGGATTCGAATTCCTGTCGAATTCATTGCATTCATTTGCGTGGTAATACCCTTGGGAAAGGTAGTAATCCTCTTCTTCTCCTTCCAGCTATGGGTAAATAGCAGAACAGACCGGGTTCTATAACCTTGGATAGTAACTGGTCTAGAAGAACCAATCTGAATTCAAAAGCTGCGTGGGGTCTTTTAGGGACTTTGTGGCACGTAGTGCATCAGGTCTCTGTATTCAGCCCTTCAAAAAGTGTGCACAAATCCTTCAACACGAGAATCAAATCATATGTGCTGGTGTCTGGGCTATCGGTTCCTAGGGAATGAGCTGATTGACACTCATAAATCGAATACGACAGGAGAGTCCACTATATATATATATATATATATATATATATATATGTGTGTGTGTGTGCGCGGGGGGGGCGTGCTTGCGTATGAGTATAAGGGACGCATATCCAGAAGTTCATATATGTGTCTCTTCACACAAACACACACACTCACACACACACACACACATATATATATATATATATATATATATATATATATATAGTTTTCTAGCCTCTTCATTACTAAATAATATAATTTCCGTGTTTTTCGTTGTTTTAACTTATTATACTATCGTTTATTAACTCATATATATATATATATATATATATATATATATATATATATATATATATATATTAAGACATATCACATTAAATAATTTGGACAAATTTGGTCTACTTCTTTTTAGTAGAATCCGCTCGTAATTACGGACTAGTTTCTTAGTATCCTTATTAAAGACAGAAAGAAAATTACCATGTTGATGTATATTCATTTTATTCTGAGTACTTTCTACATTAGCACAATGTCGGCATCAGAGTCGTGTTTCTTCGAAGACAAAAATTTTTGTGTTCATTTTTCTAAGACAAAATTCTTGTGTTCAAATTTTTTAGGTGTAACGTATAAAAACACTAAGGATATGTACTGTACAATTTTAAATTTTATTATGTAGTCTCAGGTGCAAACGTCAAGGATGGTAACTAAGTTATTGTAATGTTTAAATATTCAAAAAAGAATAAAATTGAAAGTATTAGCTAAAACTTAAATGTTTAAACTATCTACTGTAAACATTTTAAAACATTTGTGCAGTATTCATAATTAATTTTATTAAGAGTTGGTTTCGGTTTTTAAATATCGATAACTTCGAGAATTTTTAGTTTATGCCTACTATTTTCATGGGGAAATAAAGATGTATTTTCAACAATAATTTTCCTAAGTTGCGAATATGGACAGGTATGTGATTGGAAATATTGAGAGATATCAGATGGATCACTCAAATGAAAACTCAACCTACAAGACAATGTTGTAGTTGTATGGCCAACGCATATATTATTTTTGCTGTTGGAGATACAATCTCACAAGGGATATTTAAATTTATATTCAGTGTTGATTTTCGGCAACAGGTTAGTTGTTAGGAATAACTCATTACGAGACGATCCTATTACAAAACTTGTCTAATTGGAAACATGCTGCCAATATATATATATATATATATATATATATATATATATATATATATATATGTGTGTGTGTGTGTGTGTGTGTGTGTGTGTGTGTGTGTGTGTGTGTGTGTGGTAAGAATTTATATATAAATGATCGTATTTGTGGAGACAATATTCATAAAGGAAAAAAAAGCCGAATTTTTTGAAGTCGATCTGTTTTGTTCCTTGAAAAACTTTAATATGACAAATGTAGAAAATCTATTTTGAAACCTGTTTTATTTATAGAAAAATTAGTCACGTTAATTGAGGATATGTGTAGTTTAAATTTGCATTAAAGAATGCTGTTAAAAGTTTGAAAATCTCCTGGCGTTTAGGGAAGGAAAGGCAAACATTTGACGATTCCACGCAGCATACATTTTTGACATGTCTAAACGAAAGTAAATTAACGCTGTTATTATTATTATTATTATTATTATTATTATTATTGCTCTTCTTCTCATTGTTGTTGTTTCATTTTTGTTATTCTACGAGTTAACCATTTAAGCTTATATCTGACTTCTCTTGAAGATGGTCAAAATGTTACACGATGGTGTCATCAAGTACCTGCAGAAAAAGAGTTTAGCCCCCAAAGACATTCATTCTGACATTAGGAGATGGTGCCTCATCATTGTCAAAAATGAAAAAGTGTGCAGATGAATTTAAGAGGGGATGGAGAGTCTTGAAGATGACCCAATGTTTTGACGCCCTGCAACTGCCACAAAAGATTGACAGACGATTGGCTATAAACCAAATAGCCAGTGCTCTTAGCATATCACTTGGGAGAATTGAGAATATTCTGAACAATGAACTTGCCAGGACGAAGGTTTTTCTTCAGTGGCTTCCACCTCTTCTAACCACGGATACAAAGCGCACAGGCTGATCACGGGAAAATCTGACATTGTTTGAGATAGTTTCCTTGAACGTTTAGTGATCTTCTACTTCAATAATTAAATGCGTAAGGTTTCTTACGGGAATATTTTATTGTAAATGAAATAATGGTGGTTGAAAAGAGTACATGCACAATAGAAGAGACCAATTGATTTGCAATGCTAAGTAAAATTTACTTGACAAATTAAAAAGGAAACTTTAAAACAAGATTTCCCTTTGTCAGATGTAAGTGTATAAACAGCGAAGTGTTCATGAATATGTTATATTGGAAAAATTGTTTGTGTGTTTTTATATTTGAAGCTTTCACAGCACTTTTAGCTTCAGCGTGGAAAGTTCATGACACCAGTTCGAATGTGGAAAGCCCGGAAGAGAGAAATACTTTAGGGCTTACGTGTTTTTATATTCGAGACCTGCTGCTGATAAGCATTTTATTTTAGGGCTGCTACTGCTACTTTGTTTTAGGTCACTACGGTTTCAGGGGAGATAGTTGTACAACAATCTCAAGAAAGAAATTTAATTGTGTTAGGTAAGAAAATAGTTTCTCAGACCATTTCATATGACGAACGCGCTTTGTAGTTCTAGGTCTTCTCTGCTTGGTGGTTTTTAATGAGTTATCGAAACTATTTTCTAAAGTTTTAGACGGTGAACGGAAATATTCACTTGTCTATTATTAATCACAGCTGTGAACTGTTTCTCTGTACGTTTTACTACCTTGTAAGGACCTCCGTAAGCTGTCTTTAAGGAATATTTAAACGCATTGTCTTTTACTAACACAAAGTCACAGATTTTTAGTAATTCTGGTACATATGTTTCATGGGTTGATTGTCTAGGAGATGAGGATGTTACTTGAGATATCTTCAATCTCAAGGCATCTACAAATGAAGCAGGATCCAAGAGTAGTTCATTTGGTTTGATCATTAACTCTCCTGGTAGACGTAAATGTGTGCCCTATACAAGAGAAGAACTCTGTGAATCAGATTTTACAGCTGTTCTTAGACATAACAGTATGAATGGAATATTCTGAATCCAACAATAGTTCAGTGATGTTTTCAGGGATCCCCTCAAAGAACGGTGAAAATGTTCTATGATGCAGTTAGCTTCTGGATGGTAGGTGGTTGTACGAATTCTGGTTGTACCAAGCAGGTAGGTTAAGGAAGCGAAAAAATAGGATACAAGTTTTGTTCCTCTATTCTTGGTGATGGTAGTGGGAACACTAATTATGCTGACCAAACCAGTAATAAAAGCCTGTGCAACTGATTTTGTACTGATATCATTGAGGGGGAACTATTTCAGGCCAGCGGGTGAATCGGTCAATACAGGTGAGGAGATAGTAATATCAGTGACAGCGAGGGAATGGTCCGTTGATGTCGATATGGACATTTCAGTATCAAAAACGGGAAAAATATAAGAGCTGATTTAGTCTCTCTCAGTATTTTGGCTTTTTGACATGGTACACAATGACATGTTCAATCCCTCGTATCCTTATTGATTCCGGGACAGATATAATTTTTACTAATAAACCTGAAGATCGCTTTTATAATCGGGTGTGTTATTGAGTAAAGAGTGTTAGACAGTTTTCTACGGAGAGTTTTCGTAATAAAAAGCCTCAAATTTCCTGTAGAAATGTCACACAAAACGGAATGTTTCACTTGTAGAATATATATTTCTTTCATTTGTAATGGAATAATTATTATCCTCTAGAAGAGATTTCAGACCTTCAGTAACGTTTTAAAAAGTTGCAATAGCTTCAAAATCGATGACTGGAGTTATGTTAATTGTAGAAATATTCCTGGAGATTGTGTCTGATAGAATTTTTGCTGATCATTTGATATGCTTAAAATCGGCTGATGAAATCGAGGTGCCTAAGTTTCAAAGGAAAATAATTTTACGATTTAGCCTTGATTGCTCGGATTAAAGCTTTATGTTCTGTGAGCACGTAAAAAAAAGCTACCTCCCAAAAAATATTGGAATTGTCGAATGGCACAGTACACTGCCATTAACTCTCGTCCGAAAGTACTGTACCGAGTAGCGGTTTCTGATAATTTCTTTGAGAAGAAAGACACGGGTAACCATTCATCTGATTCAAGTTATTGCACGGCTGCTCCAATGGTAAAACTCGAGGAATCTACTGCCAAGCATAAGTCTGCTTCATGGCTAGGGAAAAGTGAGGTTACTAACTTTGGCTAAATTTTCCTTTAACAAATTAAATGCTCACAACTCTTCTTCAGAAAGATTTATATCAGTTTTTTTTTCTTTTGTCCTTGAAGAACATCTGTCAATGTGGAAACTATGTCTGTACAAAATGGGGATAAATTTCCTATAAAAATTCACCATGCCAAAGAATATGTGTATATTTTTTTAAAAGTTTTAAGAACCTGGAAACAACAAATAGCTACAGATCTTTCAGGTAATTCTTTGATACCATTTTATATGACCTAAAAAGTCAACTATACAATCCAAATTTATATTTAATTGGATACACTAAAATATATTTTTGAAATCTTTCAAAGAACATCTTGTAAATGCTGTTTATATTCTTCTGGTGTAAAGCTGACAATAACCATGCCATCATAAGTGAATCTAGTCCTTGAAGAACTTGAACTTGAAGTACATAAATCTTTGTAAGGATTGGATAATCCAAAAGGTAAAGCCCAAATGTTGTTGTAATGGCTATCTTCTTTATGTCAGTCCTCTCCGGTTGGCTCGGATGAATTTTTGAAAAGATTTTAGTTCCATTTAGTTGGCTGGTAAAATCTTGGATATTAGCAACTGGGAACCTGTAAGAAAGGGTTATAGTGTTATGTTTTCGGTAATCACCACAAGGTTTCCATGAGCATGACTTCTGTTTCACTACCATATGTAGAGGTGCGAATTACGCCAAGGTTTGCCAAGTGCTGGAATTCCTGTTTGGCAATCTTGCTTGGAAAATGTTATAGTATATGAAATAATGGTGGCGAAAATGAGTACATGCATAAAATAACAGACCAATTGATCTGCAATGCAAATTAACATTTATTAGACAAATTAACAAAAGGAAATTTTTTTAGACGTAAATGTATGCACAACAAAATGTTCATGAATATGTTATAGGGAGAACTTTCTGTGTTTTTATGTTTGAAGCGTTCACAGCTCTTTTAGCTTCAGCGTGGAAAGTTCATGACGCTAGTTCGAAAGAGTAAAAACCCAGAAAAGAGAGAGAGTTACATTATGGTTCTCGTGTTTTTATATTCGAGAGCTGGTGCTGATATGAATTTTATTCTAGGGATGCTATTGCTGCTATGTTTAAGGTCACTACAAACGTTTCTAAGTCTGGATGAGTTTGGGGTTCATCATTTTGAGCTAATGACAATGACACACCCCTCCTCAACTACTCCAAAGAAGGCCAAGTTTGTTTTATCCGCTGGGATAGTGATGGCCTCAGTTTTGAGGGGATGTAAAAGTCATTGTGTTTATTGACTATCTTTAAAAAGGCCGTAATATCAGTGGAGTGTACTATGAAAGGCTTTGAAGACCAAACACAAATGAAAAATGAAGAAAGTTATCCGGTTTCATCAGGATAAAGCTACAGCACTCAGATCCTTTGTTCAATGATTATTATGTGTGACTGTGGCTTTGAATTGGTTGATCAGCGTCACTATTCTCCTGATTTGACTATCATCAGTTCCCCATCATGAAATAAAAAAACACTTGGCTCCGAACCAGTATCACAGTGATAATGATATCATATCTGCTGTTGATTACTTTTTTTGACCAATAGGATCATCAATCTTCTATGAACAGTCAGATGTCAGTTTACCAGGAGATAAAAAATGTTGTTATTAATAAGAGGAGTTGAAATTAATACGTGTAAGTGTAAATAGTGAAATTTTCAGCCGAATCTCGTATGTTTACAACCGGAAAAATATAAGTAAAATTTCTATATTTGCCTCATCGAACGAATCACGTCGGCATAAGAGATTTTCTTCTTGTCATAATTTACACACACACAGATATATATATATATATATATATATATATATATATATATATATATATATATATATATATATATATATGAAAAGAGAGAGGAAAAGTGATCTATTTGTAACTATGTTCATTATGTCCCTTTATTTTATTGTCTCACTATCTGACGCTGTTCATCTCTCTATCTCTCTCTCTCTCTCTCTCTCTCTCTATATATATATATATATATATATATATATATATATATATATATATTCATATCTATCTATATATCTATTTTCCTATCTCAATTTGTTCATTTTCTGATTATTTCTCTTACTGTTTTTTCATATCTATCTATGCCATTCTGTTCTTTATGTATCTGTCTATCTAATTTATCTATCTATCTATCTATATCTATCTATCTATATATATATATATATATATATATATATATATATATATATATTTTCTATTTTTATCTATCTATCCATCTATCTATCTATCTATCTGTCTCTCTGTCTCTCTCTCTCTCTCTCTATATATATATATATATATACATATATATATATATATATATATATTTCAGTTTTTCTATATCTATCGATCTATCTATCTATGTAGCTATATATATATATATATATATCTGTGTGTGTTTGTATGTATGTTTGTGTCCTAATCTGTCCATAACTCTGGGTGGGTGTCTTCATGCATATTTATTTATGATTTAAATCTATATATTGAGGTAATTATCGAAATTGCTAATCTGCTGAATTTAAGTTCGGTAAATAATTATAATACTCATGTATCAGCAGGAACAGACTAGAGCCGTTAAGTTTACACTGTTCTTGTTAACCTTGTAGACTCCCTGTTGATTAGACGACCCCTCTCCTATATTCAACATCTAATTGGTTTGACATTGCGATTTTGGTATTCGACATCTAAGCGCTTTAGTATACTGAGTTTTCCTTCTCCTAGACTCGTTGCCACTCATAGCTAGAGAAGCCAGTTTTCAATGGCATTGTGGTGAAGAGATGTATTTAGATACTTTCCAAGTCTATTTGGACGAATGGGGACTAACGTTTTCGGCTTTAATTTTGACTCTACGCGCCAAATGCACTTTCCGGGGCGTTAACCATTACGCTACGCTCACATTCCATAACTTCAAACTGGAAATCGATATTCAAGATCCAATAATCGGTATTTAAACATTCAGATAAATACCACTTCACTTGCAGACGCTCGAAAATTATTTTCATTTCTTGGTTTCATGAACTTTTACAATAATCCTCACGACGTGTTGGGATATTAGTTAAAATGATTAATGGTGAGTTTGCTATTGAATAACTCAGAAGAGCTGACCGTTAATAGAATGATGGCCATAAAACACGCTGGCTAGTTCGACACTTTTGATTTTAAGGTAGAGAGCCACAACATTAGTCTTGTGCCAGACTATGTAACTTTCTTGCGTCCTGTTTATGGTAAATTATATTTTCCATATGATCAGATAGAAGCCATTGTTAAAGTGCAAGATAAATAACACGATCAGAATTAATAAAGTTTGCAATGAAAAGTAAAACGGTCGAAAAGATGAAATAGCAATTGCCATGCAAGCAAGCAAACAATACAGTTAAAACAAATCAAAATTGATAAAACAGCAAAAGAATTCACAAACTCAAAGTTGGTGTTTATATACAACACCAAGGTAGACCAAGCGAACACAATATGTCTGTCTAGTGCTTAAGGCAGATCTGGACGTAGTCATGTCAAAACGCAAGCCGTCCCATTTTATTGGCTAAGAAAAATATCCCAGCATGTATTCTGTGTCCTTCTGACTATAAGATGGGGGAACATTTTGCAATCATCCCCACCTTTGGTGTTTTGTAGGTCCTTTGTGAATATGTGGTATAGTGGTACATGTAAGATTGGGGGATGATTGACAAGTTCTTGTGGTGATTGAGTATATGGTATTGAATGAATGGGTTGTGATCGTGATTAACTAGGACTAGGATAGTCAGTGATAGACCAGCCTTTCCCCACTTCCCCTTCAGCCTTGTGCCACTATTTTGTATTTAAATACGAAATAAATAGTCATTCCCATTCCTCTTTGGGAAATCAACACCACTAGATCAACCTTACGGTGTCCAGTATAAGAAAAAAACATGGTTTGATAACTGTAGCTCATATTTCATTGATTAGCTGGCTTAGCACATTTGTGGACTCGAGAAATGAACTGGTCCGTTCCTTAAAATCGTTTTTACTTTAGTTGTAGCTTAGCATACAGACCAGGCATGTGCAACCTTTTTCGGGCAGCGTTTAGCATGATCTATGGCTCATCACAAGGCGGGCTGCACTAATTCTTCGTAATAGGAAACTCAGCTACTTTCCCTGTGGAAGACCATATGCGTAATCATATAGCTTAGAAATGGTGTGAATTTTTTTTTTTTTAATTTTTAGAATAATTTTGTTTTATAATTAAAATATTGAAGTCTTTCTATAATATCACTGATGACAGTGTGATTATCACATGTCACCGGATGGGAATTATTTCTAATTTATTCATTTGAAAAAAAAAAATCTTCTTTAGAGAAAAATTCTTCTGAACGTCACCTGTTTCAAAAGCAAAAGATGCTTACACGTATGATCTTCCTTACTGAAAGTTGCTAATGGTTTATAATGCTGACAACGTTAGGTTCCCTGAAAGTTTACAAGATTCAAGGAACATTGTACTTAATCATTGTTTATGTATGTGGTTATGTATGGGATTGTGTGTGTGTGTGTGTGTGTGTGTGTGTGTGTGTGTGTGTGTGTGTGTGTGTGTGTGTGTGTGTATGAACAAGTGAGAACGAAACAAATTAAAATTTTAAGAAACCTTATTTACCTTACGAAATTAAGCGTGTCATTCAGAAAGACCAAACGTGGCCACATGGGGTCTGCCTGTCTGCAGGTTGGCATGAGAACATTAGAGCATTCTCTACCCATTAAATTTTTCAGAATCAAAAAATATATATCTTTTATCATTTTAAGAAGGGGTGGGTGTCTTGTTCTTTATAAAACTTCGGCATCGAAATTGTTACCTGACAGTTAAAGTGCTGTCAGTAACTTGGTTTTATTTACAAAGGCAAAGTTTGAAACCATGCTTACGTCATTGATACGTCATTGATAAATGTGTACAAGGGATGTACTTTTTCTCAGTTGGCAGTAGTATGCAGTTATCAGTGACGTAAGCACTGTTTCAAACTTGAAATTCTTAAATTAAATTTAAATTAAATTAAATTTAATTATAAATAACATATTGTAACCTCTGTACATATAATGTATAGACATATTGTAACCTCTGTACAAAATAATGTATAGACTCTTTGAATCGTTATAACGTATTCAATTTATGTATTTTGACTACATGATTAATACAAGAGAAAGAATACACATTTAAAGAATTTGAGAGTAAAATATACAAAAAAAACATAGAAAATTAACTTTAATAAGATAAAAAATACTTGGGGCAATGGCAGAATGTTCATATAATGATGAGTTCACATCAAGTGCTCAAAATGGTTGCCGTTCTGTTCAATAGACTTTTTATATCTTGAAGAAATAGACCTACAAACGACCAGTATCATTTCCTCTGGTATTTGAGCACATTCTTCTTCAATTGCTACTCTCATTTCAGCAATTGTTTCAGGTTTCCTGCTGTAAAAACTTTGTCTTTTAGAACCCTCCCCCCCCCTACAAAAAGAGATTCAAGGGTGTCAAGTCCGGTGATCTAGGTGGGTATTCAAATGCCCCTCTTCTTCCAATCCATCTGTTTTGTATATAAGTTCTCACATCCCGGTAATATACTATTAACTATTAATATTTAAAGAGTGTATACATCATTTTGGGACATCCTGTATATCATAGACATGACCGCACTTAAAAAACGATTGCGTAAACATTAAAATTTTTTTATTATAAAAGACGTCGTTGTTATAGAAATGTTTATTGAATGATAATCATCAAAACTGATTCAAAAAGAAATTAAGCGTTAACCTTAATTATGCGGATATATACAACTTTATAGTCTTTCATTGCTAATGAAAACTCGGGGCTTAATCTGTGAGAGATAACATCAAATTCTATTCAACTCTGGACTTTGTTGATTACTCTCGGCCAGTAGGTGTATTGACGCCGGTTCAGGCTCCGAACTTGGACCCTACATTTGCGCGTAGATGTAAGAATCTTTTTACTTTGGCCAGGGTTGGTTGTTTATATGTCAACATAAGATACTTTTTTTTTCCCCGACGAATGCGCATTCCAGGCGCAACTGTGTCGATCACGTGTTTAAATGTACGGTCAGCCACTACATCGCCTAAGGGGCAGATATCCAACAGAGGCTAGAAGGTCATCCTTCAGGTCAACCCTGCAATTATTAAATACTACACATTCTCCATTCCCCTTCCCTCCCCAAATACACATGCGTACGCACCCACTATATATATATATATATATATATATATATATATATATATATATATATTAGACAAGGAAATAGTCGATACAGTTTGCAGATATCACTACTATTGCTGTAATGTTTAACTTTTCCTCCTGGCACAAAAGACTAAAACAAAAGTAGCATGTTTGGCTGATTTCCAATTATATATATATATATATATATATATATATATATATATATATATATATATATATATATATATTATTATTATTATTATTAAAAAACATGCAACAAACTATTTCTTATTTAACAGTTAAAATATTTAATCTTTGAAAATGGCGAAATGTATAGCTGAAAGCGCTCGCATACAGAGAACATTCGGACAGATTTTATATAACTTATCATCTGAAATTTAAAAAAATTATTAGAACGCATGAGAAATTGTATAAAAATAAATAAAATAAGCTTGTCTGTCGTATTCAATGAAATATGCACGAAAGAAGGATTGCTGCCTAAATACACAAATATATATATATATATATATATATATATATATATATATATATATATATATATATATATATATATATAATCATTTCAACGTTGTTTTTTATTGGATGCCCATATTTGAGTAGACGCTCCGTTTATTTATTAAACGGTATATTCGTTTTCGTCTAACATACACAATATTCGATAAATCTTATTAATGAAAATTTTATGCTCCCCACGGAAGGATTCGAAACTGCATGTACCTTAGCAGGAGAAACCGTCTTTAGATCCGACGTGCTTATGCAGTCTCAGCCAAGAAGGATATTTGCCGATCAAGCGAGGCTGAATAGTGTCTTTTTAAGCGGAATCCTTCACGTCATAGATTGTCGAAACTTCATAACTGAACTGTTTCTTATCCAAATATAAACAAATCAATTTCTAAAGAAGTAATTTTTTTATTTTATTTTAGTAATCCAAGAGATTTTATCACTTAAACACTGTCGGATTATTATAACAGAAAACAAATTATTCTGCATATATATATATATATATATATATATATATATATATATATATATATATATAATATATCTATCTATCTATCTATCTATCTATATCTATATATATATATATATATATATATATATATATATATATATATGTATATATATATATATATATATATATATATATATATATATATATAAACTGGGGAGAGTTTGTCTATTTGAGATACAATGCCAAGTACGATTTTAAACACCCCACAAATGCATACTTATTTCTGGGATTAGGATTTATCATCATTTATACTATTTATACTCAGACTATTTTCCTCATCATTATTGTTGTTATCACAACTTTTCGGTCATTGTGCTCTCCGGCCCTCCTCAGGTGTATATCGATCTGGGTAACCTACAGGGAATTCTGAAGTGAACCCTTTATTTAATCTACGGGGTTAGAATATTCTCGTTCCACTGCCTATATTTAGGGATTAATTCCTACTGACTAATATTAGGTTGGTGCAAAAATAATGACGTAATAATGTCGTTTTTTGACGTTAAAAAATACGTCAGAAAACGACATTATTACGTCATTATTTTTGCACCAACCTAATAGATACTATTTCCAATCTTTATTGGTGCTCAGCTATTGCTCGACCCGTTTCCACTCATTGAACTACTATGTCACCAAATCCACGTGCCATCGCTTTAATCCACTAGGGTATTATCCCGTTGGTAGATTAACCGAACCGAATATTGTGATAATAACAACCGAGATATGGATAAATGTCCGGATGTAAATAGTTTAAATTATGCTTACTTGTATTTTAGAAACTTTGTTTACTTACCTTAAGGAAACTCACTGGAAGGGGAGAAATGTTAGAATTCAACTGTAATCTTGTGATGAAAATATGATAAAAGATATTATTTCGTCTTCCCAGAAAATTTATTGAAATGAGTTCCAGTTTTCCGCTTTTATTTAAAGGTGAGTCAGAATTTGCATATATGTTCAAAGCGACGTAAAATGCAAAAATAGTTAGCCAAAGGCAATGGCTTTATTTTTTCTTCCTTCGTTACGATCGTGTTCTCTCTTTCGAAGCTGACTGGACGTATTAGCGAAAGTGTTAATAAGTTCTAACTCTTTATTTTCTATCGTTACTTCCACAAGAATTACTTGTAGGCAGCATATAGAGATTTTTTTTTTTTTTTTTTGCCATTTGACACAAACTGTTGCCACATCGACATTACGCCAGTAACAAGTAAGAATTTGTTTTCATTTCTTTCTTTCATCGTTGAGTTTCGCCGTATATGCTAAATACCTACCATTATAGTTTTTCTACCTCCCCTTTTCCCAAAGGATCGGACTTAAAATCCCGACAGTATTTCATAATGAGGAAATGGTCACCCTACCGCTTATCTGTTACTCGGAAATATTTTTTTTTATAGTAACAATTACCTTTTCTAACTGTTAGGTAATGAGGAAGGAGGGCCTGGAGAATCTGATACTCACAGTTCGAATAGAGGGAAAGAGATACAAGGGAAAGCAATGCGTCATATACGTGACGCACTTAAGTAAGTGGATGACAGAACGTTTTCTGGGGGAGGAAGCAGAGGGAAGGAACTTGTTGAGAGCTGCAAGGGATAGAGGGAGGCGGAGACCCATGATCGCCTACGTCCTGAAAAGACATGGCATATAAAAAGAAAGAAAGAAAGAACTGTTCGGTATGAGACTATATTTTTTTATTTTATATTTATTTATATTTTTAGTCTCCATACAAATAACTTTCCTTAAAAAAGTATTTTTCTACATATTATAAATAGTATTCGATTATTGGTCATTTACAAAGACAAAATAAAAAATGTTTGTCTTTTTTTCTTTTCTTTTATGTTGCTATTTGCTATGAAATAATTATTTTATTTGACTGTTTGGATTGGTTGATTTTGTTTATCGGCATATCAACCTCTTGGGGTTATTTAATGCCAAAATCTAAATATTTTGAACTCAATTTTATGGCTTCGACTAAATATATTTTGAACGCAATATTATACAGATAAAGTGTACTGTTGGTCATTTTGCTATAAAATATATTGCTCGGCATTTTTGGTTTAAAATGTTGTTGTTGATAATTTTACTATAACTATGTATTGCTGCTAATACTTTTACATAGAAATATATTGCTGGTAATATTTCTATGTGAAAATTATATTGCTGGTATTTTTACTAAAAAAAATGTATTTTTATGTTTTCATGGTCTTTTGTTCTTGTGTCCACTATTTGCCTATCGCTGGAACCCTAACACGTGTAATCAATCCGTCTCATGGTAGACAGGGGAACAACATCAATCAAGAGGTGGTTCCACGCTTCTCAAGACCTCCAAACTTCCTATCAGAAGCCTTGCTGCCAGATGTAGTTTATCGTCATACCCAAGACATTTTATGTGACGTCTGTTGTTAAAAATGAATCATGTCTCAGAAATACTGATAAGGACAAAGATAGTGTTTATAAGTTTTTTTTTTTATTATTGTGCAATATTTTTTTTCATTTTCAGAGGGGCTTATTTTCCATGCCACTTCCCCCAAATCCAAACGTATCTGCTATCAGACGACAACGTTCCTGCTTTCTCCTCTCAGGCCATTGCATGAAGGATTAGGTGGTCAATGCCGAGGTCATAGTTTTGTGATGTCAACGAATACTCGTTGTCACTTTCGTAATTCTCGTTGTAGTAGAGACTTTGTAATCTCAGATACAACTATAGTAACGCCATTGAACAATACTGATGTCAGACGCCTTCGACTAAAACTCGCACTTATAGTGCTTGCTCGATAATAATCGCTCAAAAGTAACAACCGAATAGTAATCCGTGTAGTGATCCGTATAGAGAAATAGTATAGTGGATAGTATAGAGAATAGCGATCCGTATAGTAATAGAGGATAGGTTAGAAATGTGGATCCGTATATTACGAGAGGATAGAACAGAAATGGTGATCGTTTAAACACCTAGCTAATTCCCATATATGCGTATGCTCTATGGTCACGTGATCTACCTATTCAAAATGAGATCGCCTGTGTTGGCTCTCTGGCGATCTACGTCGAACTCCACTGTCGACAGCAACACTTTATTCCTGTATGACACATAGCCATTCATATTTAGAGCAGAACGATCTTGACAAAAAAAAATCTTCTATCTTGTGTTTCAAGTAGAAGGACTCAAGATAAGCATATCTAAAACAGAATTTCTATAATCTGGAATTGGCATTAAAGCTGTTTATGGCGCGTGCCTTGAATGCATCATAAAATACATGATGAGAAATAAATAAATATCAACACTTCAGATACCTCGGTATATGGAACAGTTATAACAGCTTTAGTTTTCTTTCGTTTATGTGCCGTGTCCCTTAAGGACGTAGGTGATCACATCCCTCCACATCTTCCTGTGCTTTCTCTCTTTGTTATTACTCTCAAACCCTGTTCTCCCCTCCATTTGCTCAAACCCATCAAGTATGTTACGCGATGCTTTCCTGTCTACGTCTATTCCTCAATCTATACCGTGAGAATCCAGTTTTTCAAGACCTCCTTCCTCATTACGCGTTCCAGAAATTTCAACTACATCTCCCCTGATGTTAAGTATCAATTTCTTTTCGTTTCCTTTCTCTCCAAAACCTCGTTGTTGTTTACATATTCGGCCCTTGGCATCCTCAGCATCTTTCTGCGGTACCATATTTCTGTTGCTTCAGTTCTTTTCTTTATCATTGATTAGATTGTCTAGCATTCGCTTTCATACAGAATAGATATCACAGAACAATTCAGTACTCTTTCCCTTGTTGTCAACCAAATTTTTCTGTCTCTTAATACTCTGCTTAGCTATTGGGATTTTCCCACTTATATTTGGTAACAAAAATATTCTGACGGAGAGGGCAGATGGGGAACGTGTTGTCTCTGAGGGTCCCAACAAGCAAAAGAGGAAGAAAGTTTGTAAAAACCGCTCTCGTGGGGGTTTGGGGAAAATCTAAAAAGGTAGCCAGTGATTGGTTGTTTTTCATCCAATCACAGGGCATCCAATTAGCGACTCCGTACTAATATCAATATAGCTTTAGGAATGCGTCTTTGAGCGCGCCGATACGTATTCGGTTCTCAGTGTTGCACTTTCCGTCCTCTGTTAGAATATTTCCCAGATATTTAATTTCCTCTATCTGCTTGATTTTAGTATCCCCGACCTGTAATTTGCAATCTGGGCTCACCGTTTTGTATATTTTCTTATGTTTAGGAAAAACATAATTTTCCACATTGATATTTTATGTCCACTGCCAGAAAAGATCGGATGTTATAGAATCGACTTTTGGAAATTTCCCACTGTTGCGTTAGAAAAATTCGAGATCGGTATAGAATAGCTAGACCCGCTTCACATCCTTTATTATTGTCGTAGACATAAGATGGAGATAAATGTTCTTTCTCAGAATATATAACCAGTCGACAAATGATGTGCAGAGCGATTTGTAAATTGGTTATTCCCCAACATTGCAAATTCCGTATTAATGCTAATTTGTAAGTTATTGATCTTCATATTTACACCAGCAGAGTAAAACATATGATTTTTTTACACGACTGTTATTTTTCTATTTTGTCATTAGTTGTTAGTCAGGATTGACAGTTTTCTCCGTTTCTATCGAATCGAGAATGAAAACTCAAATCTATTTTTTTTTTTAGTGATATAATCTAAATCAGAGTGATTTTCTAGAGAAGGTTTAGCTTAAGATTTCTATCATCTGTATGTATGTGTATAGCTGTGTGTGTGTGTACTGCGCCCTCGAGTATGTGTCTATACGTATGTGTAGATCCTTTATTTGTTTATTTATTTTACTTTCTGTTTGTCTCCCTATTCTCCAAACGCCTTCTTTCCTACTCTCTCTATTCATTAAGAAACCTTCCTCTCACTCGGTTTTTCTCATCAACACTCTTCTTTCTTTCCGCCTTGTTGTCCTACTGTCTTTTTTCTCACTCCTTACTTTACTCATCTCCCTCTCACTATTTCTCTCGCATACCTCCTCTCTTTACTTCTCTCTCTTTTATATTTAGTCCTTCTATGACTCTACCAAGCTATCTCTGTTTTCTTTCTCCCTTCGTCTCCCGCTTTTAAGTGCGTCATACGAGACAACTATGTCGGTCTGGGCTGGCAGAGAACATTCACAATAATTAGTCTGTAATTATCTGAGTGGACTCCGTTGCATCGACGTCCTTTTCCCAGTCCGTCCATCCGACTGTGTTTTAACTAACACCCCACCACCATATCCTCTCCTTTTACTCCACTCTTCGGAAGTTTCCTTTTCTTTTCTCTCGCTAACTTTAGTTTTATTTTCTCTCACTTTCAAACACTTTCGGTATCTCTTGATTTGCTCTTTCTGCCAGCGTTTCTTTCTGCTTGATTCATTCTTCACCCGTGTCCCCACCACCATATTTTTTTTTCTCTTCTTTCTCGCTTTTTATCTATCGTCCTTTCATCTTGCCAATAGAAAAGTTTTCTTCACGTGCAACGCGCTAGGCGTGCTGACATATTTTTCTATCAGTTTATTTTTCTTTAAATTCTAGTTCGGTCTATTTTTCTCTACATTTTTCTTTGAAAGTATCTTTTTAGGTTTTCTCTCTTCATTCTTTTCCTTTCCCTCAAGTTGCAACGTTTCCGCCATCTTTCTTTGTTCGACTGGCGCCTTTGCTTTCTTTTAGTTCTACTTTACCCTCCCACAACTAATATTCCATTCCTTCTCTATTACACTTTTAAATAGCATATATATATATATATATATATATATATATATATGCATTCTTCTTCAAAATTAGATTTATTATTCTATCTTCCCAGCGATACCCACTCTTACATAGTGTGCTAAATGTCTTTCCTGCATCTGTTCTCTTCACGCTCAATCTATCGCTATTTTCCTCTTCATAACTTCAGTAACACTTCTTTTGCTATCCTTCCTGTTCCGTTCTTTTATTCATTGACCACGTTTTAAAACATTGTTTAGTAAATTGACAGTGCTGATTTTATCTAAGCTAGCTCAGTTTAAAAACAATTTTCTCTCTCTCTCTCTCTCTCCTCTCTCTTTCTCTTTATATATATATATATATATATATATATATATATATATATATATATATATATATATAAATATATAGGAGAAAAAGAAAAGGATTTTATTCTTATCTATCTAAATCAGTTTATTATCTCCTTTATTCTCATTTATTCACTATGTCTCTCTATCCCAGGCTGTTCATTATATATCTATATAACTATCTGTCTACCTAACTCAGAATGTTAATTTTCCGATTATTTATATCTATATCATTCTCTTCTTTATCTATCTATCTATCTATCTATCTATCTCAGTCTGTCCATTAGTGTGTTTATGTTTATATATATATATATATATATATATATATATATATATATATATATATATATATATATCAGTCTGTCCATATCGATATATCTACCTATTTTTCTACATATGTTCATTTTCTGATTATTTATCTATATCTCTCGCTGTCTGTTCATATCTAAGTAATTCTGTTCTTTATCTATCTATCTATCTATCTATCTATCTATCTATATATATATATATATATATATATATATATATATATATACTACTAGCTAGCTAGCCTTTAGTATTATCTCTTTTCTCAATCCCACTCTGCATTTACTTCCATTTAGATTTCAAAAAACAAATCCACCCCCATTCCTCTCAATTTTTATTTTGGATTCTGTTACGAGTGTGCTTAACTGTGTGTGTGTGTGTGTGTGTGTGTGTGTGTGTGTGTGTGTGTGTGTGTGTGTGTGCCTGTTCCCAACGGACAGCTGGTTGGCTGGCGGGCATGCAAGCAGGCCGTTGGGTTGGTCGGTTGGTTGGTCATCTAAATACCAACAATATCTTTGGCATGATTCAACTACCTTCCCTTCATTCGACCAAATGCGTTTCTTCGGGCATTAATATCCTGATATGGACATCTGAGAGAAGGAGGAGAAGGCATGCATACAGTCAGGACGACGACTAACACACATTAGCGCTCACGCCCACAACATTCACATTCACAGATAGAGATAAAAACCGCCCCTTCATATAAACTCAACCGCATGCATACACGCTGACTGGTATCCGTACATACATCTAAGTTGCATGATGGTTAGTAAGCAAACCAGTTCATTAGTGAAGTAAGTTCGATTCTCACGAATGCTTCACTCCGATGTTCCTGTGTCAGATGAAATTACATTGGATTAACAAGACCACGTCACCGCCGCATAATATTTAATCAGTTACGCTAGCAAACCAATACTATTTTGTAGAGACTTTGAAACTTAGGGTTGCTTCATTACTGCTACTTTCTTCTTCTATGTGTCGTTTCGCTTCAGGACGTGGGTGATCATGGTTCTCCACAACTTTCTATCATTTGAAGATTTTAGTAACGTTTCTATCTTTGCTATCCTTCTTAGTATCTGTTCTGCCATCCATTTACTTCCGTCATGTGTCGTTCTTGATATCAGTATGTCTTTTGAGCGTCAAATTCGCCAAACCCTCTCACCTCATTATTTTTCGTAAAGATTTCAACTTCTCTTTCTGATTCAAAGTTTATGTGTCCTTTACGTTTCTATTAGTCTTAAAACTTCTTTATTACTCACATGTTCAGTCCATGATATTCTTAGTATCCTTGTGAGGAGACAAGCATTCTTCTTCATCTGCAGGGACATTGTCTATCGTTCACTGACTTATTTCTTAATGGAAGTGAATGTTGGACAATCTCCTACAGTAACAATATTACATGTTTGTTCATCACACTTTTCTTTGTTGCTAATTAAAAGCCCTTGTTTCATAATATTTTACTTAGCTTCTGGAAGGTACCTTTTGATAATCCAATGAGCCTCCGGATATCATCGTACTATATGTAAACATTTTATGCGTAATCAATAAATCTAATTTACAACGGCGGTGAATTCGTCTCAAGAACCAAGTCGTTATTGTCATGACTGCGATACCCACAAGTGACTAAGTATTTTGGTTTTACGCATCTTTAATATGAGGATCAAAGGAAAAAGCTACGCCAATTTTCACGATAAAAAAATGATGAAATAAAATAGTTTACAAGCTTTTAATCCGAAGCTATCTTCATAAATGAAAGTGATTGAAACTAAATTCTTTTGGGGAAAACTAACCATAAAAAACAACCTTTAGTCTATTTAATATATAAACTGATACACGGACATACACACACATATATGTGTGTGTGTGTGTGTGTGTTTACACAAATTCAAAAAACTTAAAGGTGTGGAGCAGATGATATTAAAAAAATAGGAGTATTTACACGACCAGGGTTTCAAACATATAAAAATGTGAAAATTTCTCAGACATTCAGGCCGGTAAATGTTGTTTAATAATGTTTATTATAAACAGAGCATTTACATAAATATTTGTATCTATAAAAAGAATGTATAAACATAAAAATGACTTAAAATAATTGTCGGACTTTGTCCATTTCATAATGTGTGACGTCATATATATATATATATATATATATATATATATATATATATATATATATATGTGTGTGTGTGTGTGTGTGTGTGTGTGTGTGTCTGTATGTGTCTGTGTGTCTGTGTGTGTGTGTCTCTGTGTGTGTGTGTGTGTGTGTGTGTGTGTGTGTGTGTGTGTGTGTGATTTTCTTGTGTTCGAACGAGAGCTTTCTTTTCTGGCCAAAAGGTGTGTAAAAACTGCCCAAATGTTTTATATTTCCGAGCGCTTTTGGCTATACCTTTAGCCATTATCAAGGATGATTCGATTTTTCAGCTTAATTGAGTGTGTGCATTATGTGTATGTAGTTTTTTAATTTCCGAATACGGTTAGCACCTTGTGGCCTTGTTCGTAGTTAATATTGCTAATAGTTGTTTTTTTTTTTTACTTTTCTTATTATTAAAGCTTCCATTATTTTTAATCTTTTTTACAGGTGAATGCACGTAATATATTTGTGTTTTCTACTAGTATGTCTCTAATGGAATCTGGTAAATATGTGTGTGTGTTTAAATGGGTTCTAATGAAGCTGTGATCAGATAGGTGTAACGTAAGCCGTCTGGATAAGCATGTAGTTGTGTAACCGATGTAATTATTTATTGATAGTTTTTACACACTCTTTGTCCAGAAAAGAAAGCTCTCGTTCGAATACAAGAAAAATTAAATAAAAAGCTTAATCGTAGTACCTTGTTTGTCGTTTTTAATAAAACATGCATATATATTCTCTGTATTTAGGCAGAACATATTCTTTAAGGCAAATATTAAAACGACAGACATTTTGTGTCGGTTAAATGTACTGTTTGGCTTTTCCAAACTACGATTAATCCTTCCACAAATTTATGACGTAATTTTCCCCTAGTTTGAGAAGGATTGGTCGTAATTTTGAATAGTCAATCGTTAAAATGAATCGACTCAAAATATATTTTCTTTTAATAATAATAATATAATATATATATATATATATATATATATATATATATATATATATATATATATATATATATAAATATATACGGAAAAAACAAACAAAATCCTTAATTGTATATAAGGATTTTTTGTTTTTTTATATATTTTTCTTCATACTATCAGTTATATCCATATATTTGCTTATATATATATATATATATATATATATATATATATATATATATATATATATGTGTGTGTGTGTGTGTGTGTGTGTGCGATTAATTGTCGTCTGAATTACGCAAAATGAAAATAAGACTGTCATCTCATTTTAACAAATATATTTACCAAATTTGCATAAAACTATCTGGAAATAGAGAAAAAAGTAAATTCATTCCATAAAATCGCACTTGGCTCTAACCACGGCCTCCAGAAGAATTCGGAATCTCCTGCAACTCTTCTGGATGGTCTCTTTGTTTAAGTTGGTGTATGCTGCCATAATCCTTGGCTTCAGCTCATCTTCTGTTTTACAAGGAATTTTGTTGCTCTCTCGCTCAACTGCGCCCGACATATAATAATCAAGGATGTTGCAGTCTGGGAAGCTAGGTAGACTGGTGTAAGATGTGATGTGGTCGCAGAAATTGTCTGACGTCCATTAATGGGTTCTCCTGCATGGTGAAGAGTCGCGTTGCCAGGCATAGGGTTTTCCAGCTGCCACTCTCTTTACCCATGGAAACACTACCTCCTCAAGTCACTTAATTTAGTCCATCGTGTTGAGTCTGAGGCCCTGCGAGAAGATGAATGGATGAATAACATCGCCATCACTATTGATCACTTCAAAAAACTTCACAATCATTAATAATAGTAATAATAATAATTAAACTCATACAAATCTTTCTGAATCCTCTGTACTGTCCTCAGTTTAACCATCCAAAAACTGAAATGTTCCTATTGCAGCTTCCGTCGCTAATGGCAACCAGTACAGCATGCTGTTTCCAAATTTCTGGCGGAATAAATTGCGTCATAATGTTCTTTTTCTCATAGACGGTGCAAAATTGGCCATACTTTACTGAGCAGTTGACAAAATAATAAACAAACAAGTCGCATGCCCGCAATTAAAAATATAACATCGCTCCTTTTAGATATATAGATATATTCAGTGAAGGTCCTGAATATTTTTTTAAATCATACATCAGCTGACAGTTACTGACGAACATATCAATCACAAGGAAATCCCTAAAATATATTTAATTTCCAGGTAGGTTGTATCTTGCTGATAAATAAATAAATAAATAAAACGTTGAATAAAAACGGGACCTATGATGAGAATCTGCGGAAAAAGTCTGATTGATATTCATAATGTATAAATATTTTCTGGATTTTACAATGTCTAACTGACAGTTACTTTGTAGGAAGTGTATGCTATCATAATATTCGTAACAGAGATGTCGTGCCTGACTTGAAAGTCAGCATTCGATATCATCGCCATGAGCAAGACAAGATATCTGATGCCAAATCTGGAATACTTCAGCCACCATACAGAGTGATAGGGTAACAGAACATTTAGACAGATGCGGAGACATGGCTAGATAGGAACAGACTGAGATAGATAGATAGATAGATAGATAGATAGATAGATGAATAGATAGATGAATGAATGAATAGGAACGGACTGGCATTGACACATATAGATAGATAGATAGATAGATAGATGAATAGATATGATAGATGGGGAACAGACTGGCATTGACACATCGATAGATAGATAGATAGATAGGAATAGACTGGCATTGACACATCGATAGATAGATAGATAGATAGATAGATAGATAGATAGATAGATAGATAGATAGATAGATAGGAACAGACTGGCATTGACACATCGATAGATAGATAGATAGATAGATAGATAGATAGATAGATAGATAGGAACAGACTGGCATTGACACATAGATAGATAGATAGATAGATAGATAGATAGATAGGAACAGACTGGCATTGACACATAGATAGATAGATAGATAGATAGATAGATAGATAGATAGATATGAAGAAGCTTTCATCCATAGATAGATATGAATAGATTGGAATAGATTTGCATAGATAGATATATAGATAGAAATGAACAGGCTAATATCGGTAATGGACATTAGGTAATAAATATATTTATCTTATGCTGCATCCCGTATTTTTCTTCTTTACTAAAACCGTAAATGCCTGCTGGATGTGAAATTAGGCCACTCTCTTATCCCTGTTGTCTGTCTGTTCGTATAACGCATTGTGCTACTAATGTTTTCGGTGATAAATGCTATTATGATTTGTGAGCTCAGTACGCTTTCAATGCATTTTCTTAGTAAATCAAGAGAAAAGATTTGAGAAAAGTAAATCGATGGATGGATGAATGGATGGATCGATCGATAGATAGATAGATAAATAGATATAAATAATAAGCGTAAATTAACAGATATAAGTATTACGCCTAATGCAAACTGTCCATAATTTGATGGAAAATTAAAAGACAAATAACACATCACAATCCTTAATGAATTACTTGAGCAACAGCTGTCAACTGTTTATTCCTCATTACCCCATTTCATTTATAAAAGACAACGCAACTCATATATATATATATATATATATATATATATATATATATATATATATAATATATATAAGCCACGTATACCTTCTTAATATGTATATATAGAAAAGTTGCAAATTAAAAAATAATAATGTTTTATTTTGTGAAAGTATTTATATATATATATATATATATATATATTTTTGATATTTCAGATTGCTCTCAATCTTTCATCAGAAATAACTGTTTGTTTACAAATAAATTAAAATTAAAATTACTATATGTTTCTATAATATATATATATATATATATATATATATATATATATATATATATATATATATAAGTTGATATTGAAGTTAACATTCAGAGGTGGAAGACTTTTTCATGCTAAACGCAATCGTCAGGCCGATATTTAACATTCCCCCCACGAGGAATATCTGTGGCACAAGGCCGAATTTAACGTGGGTTTCTCCGAGCCCGTAGGCTCGACCAAAAAATATTCCCTTAGAACCCGCATAAGCGGCTTCGGGATCTGTCTACCTCCCCCGGACGAAACTTTGCCCTTCGGCAAAGTTTCGTCCGGGTTCCTCTCTGCCAAAGCAGAGTTCGACAAAGTCGCACACAGTCAAAGACTGCGTGTCGACTGTCTCAACACAATCGTCAAGCCACATGGTTTGTGTTTTTCCTCGATTATTTATATATACAGGTGAATATTGCTTTGTGGGTAGGATCTTGATGTTATACCTGACGTACCTATTCTATTATTAATAGACTCTCCCACATATAATAAGTAGTAGTAGTAGTAGCGGTCGCCAGTTTCGGCTCTGTGGTGTTGAGCGAGTCAGTCGATGTCGGACATTGATGTATCATCCATCACAACTAGATTTGCTGCGTCATTAACTCTTATTTCAAGTTCCTAACGTTTTATACGTCGAACCTAATTTAGGACGACTTATTGAAATACAAGCCTCCACTGTGAAAACTACTCTACAACACTTGCATTGTGGGTAGTCTATTCTAACGGTTATTTTGGATTGAGTGGGTTGTTAATTTGTTTATTATTTACTTCATTTATTTGGGTTAATTTATTTTACTTGTTTTTCTTTATTTATTTTCATTTATTCTTTTCAGTTTGTCGATTTGTAAGTAAAGTAGTAAAAATTTGTTTCTGTGTCTGCATTTTGAGATGAGCCCTTATCGTTTATTTAGTAGTTTGTTTAGGTCTGGGAAACTAA
Source organism: Acanthosepion pharaonis (assembly GCA_903632075.3). Classification (NCBI taxonomy): domain Eukaryota; kingdom Metazoa; phylum Mollusca; class Cephalopoda; order Sepiida; family Sepiidae; genus Acanthosepion; species Acanthosepion pharaonis. The sequence goes on along the minus strand of CAHIKZ030005255.1, from coordinate 2,136,501 downwards.
TTATAGCTATTTTTCCTCCAAGCAGAGTTTGCAGTTTTGGGATTGATTTTTGTAGGCTGATGTCCTTTTTCCTTATTTTCCATGATATTTTTGGTGTGATTTGTTTTTTGTTTTTAATTTCCCAGACATACTTGGAAAGCATTGCGCTGTTCGCATATTTATTATTTGTGAAAGATATTTTGCATAACTGATGGGCCCCAGGAAACTACGCACATGTATACTTGTGAATGATTATTAGCGGAGGATTTATTTCGAACAAGTAATATGTCATAAGTTCGTCTGGCACAAGGCGAATGTGCTACTGCATGAGTGAATATCGACTTGAATTACAGTGGAAACGGGAGGTCGAAATCAGCTCTCCGATGAGATGCACGTAGAGATGGATCTTGGGTCTAATGAGAGGATATTTACGGTGGTCGTCTTACTGATGTTCCATTCATAAATTCAATATTTTCCGGGTGCCAAGCAACTGCATTCCGCTACGTCATTTATCTTAACTTAATAAACATTTATCTATCCATATCACACACACACACACACACACACACACACACACACACACACACATATATATATATATATATATATATATATATATATATATACATATATATATATATATATATATATATATATATATATATATATATATATATATATATATATATATAGATAAACCTAGTGAGCCAGAAAAACCTACCCATGTTTCACCTAAGCGGATCGTCAGAAACGAACTGGCATTGACACATCGATTGATCGATAGATAGATAGATAGATGAAGATGATATAGATAGATAGATAGAAAGATATGAAGAAACTTGCATCCATAGATAGATATAAATAGATTGAATATATATACTTATATACAATGTGAAACCTGGGTAGGTTTGTCTGGCTCACTAGGTTTATCTAGGTCTGGTCTATGGTTGTATTGAGCTCTTTTGTTAGTTAGTTGTTTACTTGTGTCGTTTTTTTTTCATAGCGCTTTGAACCTGTATCTGTGCGATTTTTTTCGACAGACTTTCATGTTTCTAGCTCTTTCTTTTTTTAAAACCTTTTTTTCCTTCGAGATTGATTTGATTATTAGCAAATCAAAAATTCGAATGTTTTTCGAAACCAGTATAGTTACATATATATATATATATATATATATATATATATATATATATATATATTCAGATGTAACGAGAACGTAAAGAATATAAATTCAAACGATCATAGCATTAATTTAAAAGAGGGCTCAGTACCAAGAGTAGAGCAATAATTATTTATCATAAAGATGTTGCATTCGGACAAACAAGTACTCACGAAAAAAGATGCATTTTGTTTTGATAGGAATGCATCACGATTGGTGAGGATGGATAACCAAATTTGTTCCTCACCTTTCGAGATGCATTTGTATCAAACACAAATGCATCTTTGACGTGAGTGCTTGTTTGTCTTTATGTTTATACTTATAATATATATATATATATATATATATATATATATATATATATATATAGTTTATGAAAAACTAGGTAATCCGTATGGGTAAACCTAAGGAGGATAAAATCCAGAGAGCTCAATATAAATCCAGACCAAATAATTTAAATAAAAACAGACCACTGCGGATCATCAGACTTTACATCCAAACAAAAAATGAAAAGAAAATTTACACATTTTTGATCGGCCGTATCAAACATATGTAAATTAACGAAGTGAGGAGGTGAGTGGGGAGAGAGAAGACATGAGATGATCCGCAGTCCTTTAAAAGGGCTGTGGTGAAATAATTTATTACATGGAACCTTAAAGTGGCTTGTTTTTATTTAAATTATATACATATATATATATATATATATATATATATGTGTGTGTATATATATATATATATATATATATATATATATATATATATAAACAGATAAATCCAGGCTAATCTATAAAATGGAAACCAACAATTATAATAAACTAGTCGACAAGAAAGTCACTGAAATTTACAAGCCACTAATAACAAAACAGAAAGTGATATAAAAAAGCTAAAACATTCCCACTAAACTAAAATTAGACAATAGGATAAGACAATTAGCAAAAGTAGAACCATTTATTAAATTAAAAGACCATAAGCGTAATTTCACGACCAAACCAACACTCAGCTTACTGAACCCCGCAAAAAGCAGTAGTGGGAAAATAAGCAAACAAATATTAGAAAAATATGGTTAAAACTAAGAACAATATTAAACATAAATCAATGGAAAAATACTAAAGCAACAATCAATTCGAATCAAAATTAGCAAGTAAGAAAACTGCTCCTTCATACAGTTAAATATAAAAGATTTTACCCATCTATTAATGAACATGCACTAAACAACGCATTAAATTTAGCAAAGCAATACATCAATATTTCCAAAGAGAACAGAAATATAATTAAAAACTGCCGAAAATCAATATTATACCACCATAAAAACATGGCCAAAAATGGCCATAATAATAATAATAATAATAATAATAATAATAATAATTTTGACGTAGTAATAGGTAGCTATGTTGGTCTTTGGGATGCGAACTCTTATGCATATGTATAATCAATAAATTAGTAAATATTATTAACAAAAAAGATATATGTCTATACAGAGACGATGGTCTATTAATCCTAAGAAACTGCAACGGCAGAACTACAGACAAATAAAACAAGAAAGAATAAAAACCTTCCAAATCCTAGCATTTACAATAGATATAAAATCAAATCAAAATATAGTAAATTACTATTAGATATAATATTCAACCTACAAACAACAACGCAATATACATAAACAAAAATTCTAACAAGTCCTTAAGCAAATGCCCTTACCTATGAATAAAGGAATTTCAACTAAATATAGTAGTCTAAAAATATTCAGCGAAAATAAAAATAATAGAATACAAAAACGAAAATAATTCAAACACAAACAGCAGAAAAGGAAATATGATTTGGTTCAACCCCACTTATAACAATAAAAAAAAAACAATGAAATATTCTTCAAAACAATTCGCTAAAACAGCCAATTATCAAAAATTATCAAAAAATAGAATATAAAGTAGTTACAGATGCATAGATAACATGGAGAAAATAATAACTAAACACAGTAAATAGTACGCAACAAAACCAATAATAATTACAACAGCAATAACAATAACTTCCAGCAAAATAACGTCATTAAATGCAACTGCAGAAACAAAGACATTGCCCAGTTAATAATAAATGCTTAAACATCGTAATTAATAACTCAAAGATAGACGAAAAAAATTACATGGGGGTATCAGAAAAAAACTTTTAAAGAAAGATATTATAACCACAAAATGTTATTCAAAAGAAAAAATGCAGAAACATTAAAACCCTATCAACATATATATGGAACCAAAAAGAAAACAATATCCCCACCACAATCAAATGTGAAATTATGAAAAGAGCAGCCCCAGACAGCATTAACAGAAAAAAATTATGCTTAGAGAAAAAATTAGAACTAATTAGTTTTAAAATGGAAATAAATAGTTAAACAAGAAAACTGAAATAAGGGAAAAATGTAGGCATATAAATAAATATTTAATATGCCATCCAATACTTAACTAAAAATAAACAAATAAATATAAATAAAATAACTATAAACCGTAAAAGTATATTACGAACATTAAATACTTAAATAAACGAAACAAATATAATATAAACTTAATTTATATTTAATATTTAAACACATAAACGAACAAATATTACGGTACGGACTTATGCGCGTGTGTGTATATATGTACATATGGATATATACACACACAAACACGCAAACAAAAAGAATGTACAAACTCACCATAATTAAAGCCTCAATGACACCAAGACAAAAACAAATAAACTACTAAACATTAAAAAAATAAATATGAAAAGTTAAAGAAACGATAACATGATCTAAGCATACACTTGCATTTTAATTACATACACTATTTAACAACTGCATATACGTGTTTGTGTGTGCATGCGGTATGTGGGCGGAAGT
>CAHIKZ030005255.1:2110000-2130000 GCA_903632075.3 Acanthosepion pharaonis | reverse complement strand
GGCTTTAAATTTTTGTTTTCATTAAAGTTCAAGTAACATAGCAAAGCCATTACGACACAAGTGGTTACTGGCTGTGGAAGAAATAGAAAAAGGAAACATTACTAAGGAACGAGAACAATAGAAGTGCAGCCAGGAAGACAGTAGATAGCGATTGGCATTGTATTTAAATTTTTGAAGATGAAAGTTGACTGGAAACCATGGAGACGGAAAAGAGTTCCACAAGCGAAAAAACAAACTGTATGCGAAGAACTTACAGTAAAATGACGGGGCCTCTTTGCCAGTCTAGTAGTGCAGTTAAATTCATAATAATTTTGCTGATTCTTCTTTAGATGTTATCAAGGAATAATATCATGACTGAGTAAATATGGTCATTTTAATGCAAATGGTAATATTAGCCGTAAAATGTTCTCATCAACTGCAGATAAAGCAGAGGTTTTGACTCGAACATTCTTGTCCAACTCTATTCTAGACTAATCAGGAATATCTCTGCCTCATTTTCTCTCGAGAACAGAGTCTTTATCTCCTGAGTGATATGTATATAACTCCATCCGTTGTTTCTACTATAATGTCTAAATTAGATCCCAAAAGACGCGCGAATTTGGCAGTATACAAGAAATTTAGACAAACTTAGATAATTTTCAAGTGGACGGTTTTTCCTTTGACATCGCTATTATTTTAACTACCTTCACTCCTCGGCAACTTTTATTTTTTTTAAATGCAAACATTAGAAATGTGATAAAACCTAATCATATAAAAGTAAATTTATACATTTTCTTTGTTCTTGAGAATTGATAACAAAAATAATAAATAATATTTATTTATTAGATTGTGTATTTACACTATTTATTAATTACATTGTTTATTGGAAAGGTTGGCAAAACATCGGCTCATTGCCAGTTGATTCGAAATTTATAAAATGGTAAATAATAAGGATTTCCTTGTAATTGGTTCAAATATTTTAATAATTTAGTAAATGTTTATAAATTTATGAATAAAAAATAGTTGTCATATTTATTTCTTTATACATTAGTAAATGATAAATATCGCATTGTATTAGTTTTAATTGAATTAGGATTTAGAATTTTATAAATATAAAACTATTCTTGCAAATAAACAATCTAATAAATATTGTTTTTTTTTTCTTAATTATCAAGAACAAAAAATGAATAAATTCACGTTTTATTAGAATTTTAATCATCATTTTTTAAAACAATAAACCTTGCCGAGGAGTGAATATAATTATTAGGTTGGTGCAAAAATAATGACGTAATAATGTCGTTTTGTGACGTATTTTTTAACCTCAAAAATCATTATTACGTCATTATTTTTGCACCAACCTAATATATTAATAACGGTGTCAGGGTAAAATAAGTCTTTTTGAATTTTTTTTTCCGGTTACGAAGGTCCATGTTTACTGAAATGAGTTCCAGATCTGGCTCTTATTCTCTCCAAACTTTACAATAAATGTCTCACTGATTTTTACTTTCCACCTAGTTGGTAGTCCTCACTAGTTCCTGTTTTATGAACTTCCAGGAAAGGAACCTTCTGATCCTTCATATTACCTCTCTATTCGTTCTTACGCATTTTTGGCAATGCGTTACAAGCTCTAATCAACGCCGAATTGATTAAGCATCTTAATTTACATGGCTTCCTTTCGGATAAACAATATGGCTTCCGTTTTTCCAGTTCTACTGACATGTATTAACGGCTATCGCTGAATTTGTCTATCAAGCTTTAGATAAAAACGGCGTAGCTCGGGTATGGCTCTAAATATCTCAAAGGCGTTCGACAGAATTTGGCATGTTCGCCTTCTGCACAAGGTTAAAGACAAGGAATTCAAAGGACGAATATTTGGTTTAATCCAACCGTTCCGGACACGCTTCTAGATTATTTCCTGCAGGTGACCCGGGGCCTCTATCCTCAACTAGATATATCTGCATATTTACTCTTCGCTTAGAAAGATCCAACAAATTAAAACTGACAACTGCTCTCGCAATCAATGGTTAGCAGAGTCAAAGAATGGCTTGTAAATTTTAACGCCTCTAAAACAAAACTTTCATTTAATCAGACCAGAGAACCTTTTCTGCCTGCCACCAGCAAGAATCATTTTAAACTATAGGTGAGTAAATGTTCGTGTCGTCTGGCATTTTCCAGTGACCTGAAGGTGAGTGACTGTATTGTTAGGTCTACTGTGAGAGAAGGTGGTTCACTGTGTCGTACCAGACAATTCTGCTAGTAAGAATCCTTCTGAGCTTTTATAAATCTACCATTCGTCTATGCATTGAATACTGCTGCAATATCAGGTCTGGTGCTCTTACTATATATCTCGAAATCCTTGACAAAATTCAAGAATGGTCTGTAATGTAATCGATCCTGACTTGGCATCATGACCTCACTTACTTCCACACTGGCTTGCGTGGCTTCCCTCTATCTTTTCTACATACATATTCATGCTAATTGTTCTGATGAGCTTTCTCCGTTAGTACCGCGACTGCTTGAATTTAAGCGTGCTACTAGATTGGCAGTTAGGTCTCACCGTTTTACTTTTGAACTAGCTAGATGCAGCCGCCAGTTCTATTTTATATTTTTCTTTCCTTGCACCTTTCGACTGTGGAAATTATTTCCGATTTCTTGCTTTCCTGTCACCTACAGTCTTCAAAGATTTGAATGCAGCGTCAATCGCTATCATCTGTCTTGCTGAAACCTGTTCCTTTCTTGTCATTTTCCTTACTTCTTCTCAATAAATTCTCCCTCACCCCCTGTAAACTTCTGTACCCTAGTGGGATTATCGCCTTGCTTGGAGTGAAATAATAAAAAAAAAAAAAGGTTTTTGGCGGCAACTTACAAGGGATTATGAAAACGCAGTTACAAAGAGTGGGTATTTCTTGCTTTTTCTATATTTATGTTATGGTATAGAACCATAGAAAGATAACACGGACTCGGATATACGGTTAAATGGTATATTCTTGGAAACGTAGTACAAAGGTAAATGTGGACTGGAGAGTACTTTCTCTCACTGGTGTCCTGACTGACTGACTGACTCACTCACTCACTCTATGGCTACCACTCGGTGACCCCCACTTGGTGACTCTCTTTACTCAGAGTTGGTAGCCATATTATATAGGTGTGGAAGAGTCCATTTGTAGGTAGGTCCCCACAATAATTAAAAAAAACAAAACAAAAACAGAACATAAAAATAATATAGAACCGACAAATCCAAAAAGAGAAGGAAAGAAGGCCCGAGCTGTCACTCAATCCTTCCGCGGTGATAAGGTGTTGTTCATTTTAATCCTAACTCTATTGTGTCGACTTGCATATCTACTTTTGTTCCATAGGAACATGCCATTCTTAAAATGGGTGAATTCAATTACTTTCCGATGTAATGTTTTAATTTAATATTTTTTATTCTTTATATATATATATATATATATATATATATATATATATATATATATATATATATATATATATATATATATAGTACTAGAGCTGGCCAAACGTATTCGAGGATACCCGTCTACTAGGGCGGCTAGCCGATCCCTATTGCAGACGCTTGCTCAGGCTCATTTGTGTTTATTCAACACCCACAGCGACCACCTGTGGAATATACTGCAACTATGGTGAGCAGACCTTATTTACAGTTTCTGGAATAGAGCGCGTTATCTAGTGTGAACAACAAATTGAACAAGGCCAGCACGCTCAATACCTCGGTCACGATGACTTGGGTATCACAGCTATCGACGGCTACCGAATTTAAATCACAAGGCTTGGGCCAACCCGTGGTATGGTTTTTTCAGGCACTTTTCCAATGTGCCGCACGCTGGGATCGACCCCCTCCAGCCCGAAAACATCTGGAAGTTTCTTTTGATAAATCGACCATTTTGAGATTCGAACCCTGGTCTCATGATCAGAATTCGAACCTTCTAACCACTCAGTGACGTGCCTATATATATATATATATATATATATATATATATATATATATATATATATATATATATATATATTCAGTTAATGGATTTTAGTTTGTAACCCTGGGTTTCACTCTTTTGTGATCATCAGAGAAACTCTTGGGTTTGTCTGAGGATCGCAAAAGCGTGAAACCTAGGGTTACTAATATATATATACTAATATCAAGCAACTAAATATATTAGTAATATCACAAATGTTGAGCTTTTTTCTACAAATACTGCGCATATATGTATATATATATATATATGTGTGTGTGTGTGTGTGTGTGTGTGTGTGTGTGTGTGTGTGTGTGTCAGAGTGACGGTGGCTAAACTGGTTACCCTTGTTCTTACTAGTGAAACGAGTAGGACGAAAAATAAGACTTAACAAAGGGTGGAAGAACTCTCGATGATTCAATAGCCATTTTAGTTATTGCAAGGTCGGGTGATATGTTTTTTTGGTAACTATCAAATCTTTAAAATAGACAAGACATGGTGGGGTAGAATAAAATTTAGTGTCACGTAGTAAAAAAATTAAATGTGTGTTTTTAATTCATGTACTCCAAACCAGAAACCTTTTATGGATTTTGATTTGACCTCTTTGAAATAAGCCTCATTTTATTGCATTTTGAATTTTGTATTGTCGATCCTAATCTGAGAGTAATTAGACGTGTCGTCTTTTTCAGTTAAATATTTATATATGACACTTTATTAGGAGAAGTAACATAGCACTCTTCTCAATAAAAAATGTTGTGGCATGAATAATATTTGGTGATGATCATTATTATTGACAGAGACACAGTCACGCAAACGGCTAGAAGATAAATAGCTAAGTTTAGTCTTTTGAAGAGTGTTTTTGTGCTGAAAGGCTGTAAATAAACACGATGATATGAGCTGCGGATATTCTGTAGCATATGATAAATAAGACAATTTACATTTTATATTTTAAGCTCCAATACGAACATATCTGTGTGTTTGGATGCCAATCTGAGAAGAGTGCAGTGGATTCAGAAAGAGTCTAATGGTGATTACAAAGGTACGGCAGATTCCCAAAATTTCAGATCGATTCAGTTTCGTATCCAAAACATAAATGAAGCAATTTCTAAAGAAGTATATTTTTTTTTCAATTTATTAATCTGACGTATTTTTTATCACGTTAAACGTTATTTTTAGTGAATACCTATATTTGAGTAGACCCTTCGTTTATTTTTTAAACATTATTTTATTTTCATCTACAGACCTAAATATTCGAAAAATCTTATAAAAGAAAAACACGCCCCCATTAGTAGCCGAACTCACGTCCCCATTTGCAGTAGAAATTGTCGTTATATCCGACGCGCGAGTCGGCAACAAAGAGCATTGTCCAATACGAAAGGTTGTATATTGTGTTTAAGAAGATCCATCTCGTTTTAGACTCGAGAAAGTTCATAACTTTTTCGTATTCGAAGGGTAAACAAAGCAATTTTTAAAAGAAATAATGTATTTTTTTATTTCACGCACATACATATGCGTATCTATGTAAAGTGAAATCAGAATTAAACTTAAAATGTCAGCGAAAAAGGATTTTAATTGTTGCATAAAATATGTCTAAAATATTAAGAAATAAATGTCTATTTCAGTATCTGCACTTCTTTTTTGTTTGTTTGTTTGTTTTTAGTCATAGAAATACATAATAACGGGCCACCCGCCGATAATTCTTAATAAACAGGTGTGAAAAAAGCCAACTATAGCCATCATTAATTGGCTTTTTTTCACTAAACTGGCAGCCTATCTAATTATTATCAAATGACGGTTTAAATTCAACCAAGTCTTTCATTTCCCCATAATAACCACACAATTCTGCCAACAGATTTCAACTAACTAATCTCTGATTAGACCATAACAAGTGATCATTTATACTATCAAAATAACAACTTTCAAATCGTCACTAATAGTAGGGCAATAGCCCAGGGCGCCAAACACTGACTTTAATCTTTCGTTTTATGATTGATTTCTTTTCCAGCGTATAATCAAGTCCAGATCAATGTAATCGATGGAATCGGCGTATCAAGAGCAATCGCAAGTAAACGAAACATCAGAAAATATGAAATTGATGGACACTCTTCTTTAGTTCCAGTGTTTATTTTATGCCGTATAAATGAAGTTCGCGTTTTAAGGCTTTTGCCAATTGCAATGCATTAAATATCAGTGGACCTTTTAAGTGACGGGAGTGGATTTTATAGGTTTCTGGGTAGAGTTGATTCAACGTGTTAGAACTTGTTGAACAGCGAAACTCAAAATTCGTAGTTCCTTACCATAATGCCTATTTAACAAAATTCGGCATCATTCTAATATTTTTCATTCTTTTTACGCTACACTTCACTCAATATAAGGCCCGAGAGCCACTCAAGGTAGAAGCGTTGCTGAATGGGGTTTGTTTGAATTATTTAAAACAAAAAAGGTTTACGACCATATCATGTGGAAACACCGGTTCTCGTGCGATGACCAAAGGTAAGCAATGACGAGCCTGGTTAGTACATAGATGGGTGACCTCTTGGCAATACCAGGTGCTGTAAGTTTCCATATGTGGATGATGTAATGGATAACGGCTCGGAATTGGAAATAGAAGAGCAGAGTTACAATTCCAGTTGAGTTCATTATATTCACTTACACGCAAATAACAAGTTAAAGGTATGAATCCACCTATTCTCCCTCCCAGCTATGGGTTAATTAGTAAGACCTGTATCAGTAAATCATTATCAGCGCCAAGACATTCTAACAAGTTAAAAATAATTTTCTGGTTTAAAATAGCCTGCAAAGTTTGATAAGCGGTAAGAAAAACTAATCAATCTAATCAATGTAGATTAAGAAGATAGGTAGGATAGATATCATTAGACCTTAGAATTGAGGGGGTCAATATTATAGTAGCCAGGGAAGCATTTTCTCGGGAGTCTATTCCACAAAGTAGCAGCACTTGCGAAGAAGCTGTCCGAATAGAAGTACCTTCTTATTAATGGAATATGAACTGAATAAGGATGGTTGTATATGGCATGGGGTGTCTGAGCTATGGAAGTAAGGAGTGGTTGTATATTGCATGGGGTGTCTGAACTATGAAAGTAAATAATGGTTGTATATGGCATGGGGTGTCTGAGCCATGAAAGTAAGGAGTGGTTATCCATGACATTGGGTGTCTGAGCTATGGAAGTAAGGAGTTTGTTTTTTTTTTTTTATATGGCATGGGGTGTCTGAGCCGTGAAAGTAAGGAGTGGTTATCTATGACATGGGGTGTCTGAGCTATGGAAGTAAGGAGTGGTTATATATTGCATGGGGTGTCTGAGCCATGAAAGTAAGGAATGGTTGTATATGGCATGGGGTGTCTGAACCATGAAGGTAAGGAGTGGTAATCTATGACATTGGGTGTCTGAGCTATGGAAGTAAGGAGTTTTTTTTTTTATATGGCATGGGGTGTCTGAGCCGTGAAAGTAAGGAGTGGTTATGTATGGCATGGAGTGTCTGAGCTATGGAAATAAGGAGTGGTTATATATGGCATGGGGTGTCTGAACCATGAAAGTAAGGAATGATTGTGTATGGCATGGGGTGTCTGAGCTATGGAAGTAAGAAGTGGTTGTATATGGCATGGGGTGTCTGAGCCATGAAGGTTAGGAGTGGTTATCCATGACATTGGGTGTCTGAGCTATGGAAGTAAGGAGGCTTTTTATATGGCATGGGGTGTCTGAGCCGTGAAAGTAAGGAGTGGTTATCTATGACATGGGGTGTCTGAGCTATGGAAGTAAGGAGTGGTTATATATGGCATGGGGTGTCTGAACCATGAAAGTAAGGAATGATTGCGTATCGCATGGAGTGTCTGAACTATGAAAGTAAGTAATGGTTGTATATGGCATGGAGTGTCTGAGCCATGAAGGTAAGGAGTGGTTATCTATGACATTGGGTGTCTGAGCTATGGAAGTAAGGAGTTTTTTTTTTTATATGGCATGGGGTGTCTGAGCCGTGAAAGTAAGGAGTGGTTATGTATGGCATGGAGTGTCTGAGCTATGGAAATAAGGAAGTGAGTTATTATATGGCATGGGATGTCTGAACCATGAAAAGTAAGGAATGATTGTGTATGGCATGGTGTGTCTGAGCTATGGAAGTAAGAAGTGGTTGTATATGGCATGGGGTGTCTGAGCCATGAAGGTTAGGAGTGGTTATCCATGACATTGGGTGTCTGAGCTATGGAAGTAAGGAGGCTTTTTATATGGCATGGGGTGTCTGAGCCGTGAAAGTAAGGAGTGGTTATATATGGCATGGGGTGTCTGAGCCATGAAAGTAAGGAATGGTTGTGTATGGCATGGGGTGTCTGAGCTATGGAAGTAAGGAGTGGTTGTATATGGCATGGGGTGTCTGAACCATGAAAGTAAGGAATGATTGCGTATCGCATGGAGTGTCTGAACTATGAAAGTAAGTAATGGTTGTATATGGCATGGAGTGTCTGAGCCATGAAGGTAAGGTGTGGTTATCCATGACATTGGGTGTCTGAGCTATGGAAGTAAGGAGTTTTTTTTTATATGGCATGGGGTGTCTGAGCCGTGAAAGTAAGGAGTGGTTATATATGGCATGGGGTGTCTGAGCCATGAAAGTAAGGAATGGTTGTGTATGGCATGGGGTGTCTGAGCTATGGAAGTAAGGAGTGGTTGTATATGGCATGGCGTGTCTGAACTATAAAAGTAAGTAATGGTTGTATATGGCATGGGGTGTCTGAGACATGAAAGCATGTATAACTGTCAGGTATAACTTAAACGCAAAGGGAAAAAATCAGTAATGGATAGATACACCTAGTTTTGCCTTACCAATTACAACCCTGATGATGATCTCAGAAAAAGAAGGAAAGTACCTAAAATAATAAAAGTGTTTATCTCTGTTACAGTGCATTTTTTGTCCCAATTAATTGTAATATATAGGAAAAAATATTCGTGAATAAAAAAAGGATTATGACCAAAATGAGCAGACATAACGTTTGTAAGATATTCAATCAGATATGCCCGGATAAGAATATGTTGCCTAAACACACACGCATACACACATGCACTTACGCTCACGCAAAAACACGTATATATATATATATATATATATATATATATATATATATATATATATATATATATATATATATAATTATTTATTTAAAAATTATGTTATAATTTGTAGATAGATAATTATATCTGCTATTCTATGTATTGAGCACTCTTTTAAGAATAGTAATTGTTGGTTATTGGAATTTATTCCGTATACACCAATCTATACTTATATATATATATATATATATATATATATATATATATATATATATATATATATATATATATATATATAAAACATATCTGTGTGTGTTTCTGTGTGTATGTCTGTGTATACGCTATTTATGCACATCCACATTTCTCGACCGATTTCGATGACATTCGACAGACATGTTGCACATTTACTTAATTACGTCAAGACCAACGTTTCAATCTCCTGGTACCACGGGTTTGGCAGAAAAATTGATAAAACTGAAGGTGTGTACGAGTTTTTGCAAAAACCAAGGCAAATTTACACTTGAACACAATATTTACTGGATGAGCTGATTTTCTTTGTACTTAATGCAAAACATCAGCTCATGTTGCAAGATTTATGTGGAGTGCATGATAGTTTTCCTGCGACATTGGTTTCACAAAAATAAATGCAAAATCTGTGAAAAAGTCGGACTTTTCGTACTACTTAAAATAAAAACTTACTCATTTTTTATCCTATTTTCTGTAATTATTTACTGCGACAATCAGGCCAGTATTGCTTTGGCTAGAAATCCAATAATACATCAAAGATTAAAGCATATCGATATTAAATATCAATTTGTAAGGGATCTGGTATAAAAGAAAACAGTACAAATTGAATATGTTCAATCAGAAAATAACGTGTCGGATTTATTTACAAAGCCAATTACAAAATTGAAATTAGGGTCTTTCATTCCTGTCATATTTGGTACTGATCTCTAAGGTCCTTATTAGTCCTGGGCAAGACGTAAAACTGCATCCATTAAGTCTCTCTAAGGTCCTTATTAGTCCTGGGCAAGACGTAAAACTGCATCCATTAAGTCTCTCTAAGGTCCTTATTAGTCCTGGGCAAGACGTAAAACTGCATCCATTAAGTCTCTCTAAGGTCCTTATTAGTCCTGGGCAAGACGTAAAACTGCATCCATTAAGTCTCTCTAAGGTCCTTATTAGTCCTGGGTAGGACGTAAAACTGCATCCATTAGTTATTGTCTTAAGTATGAATGTGAGTCCTTAGTTTCGGGGTATAAATGTAAATAGTCCGACTTTTAGCTCAATCCTCCTTTGAATGACTCTCAGGATAACTCTGAACCGGAGTGATAGTGAGTTTTAATGGGTCCCAGCTATGGGTAAAATAACAACTTTTTTCCACTTTTCTGAGGTGATCACAACCCAAATTTATAATATTGTTGTTAATTTTTATTAACCTGAAGTACTAAACTGTGGACAAAATGATATAACTAATTTTTACGGATATTAATTTTCTTTAAGAAAATAATTTTTTATGAATATCAAAAAAAAAAAAAGAAAAATTGCTTATTTTATGAATACTAATAAAAAAATATGATTGTATGAATGCTAAAAAAAAAAAGAAAAACAGTAAATAAAAAAAAATTTCTGAACATTAAAGTATTTGTTTCATATGAATATTGACTTTAATAATATTTTGAAAGAAGATTCCATAATATACCCAAAAATGAGGGGGCGTTGCAGTTTTTTGGATATATTTGTACTAGTGAGCCAGTCAAAATGAGCTGACTCATTTTATAGTTCACCAATAGAAGGGTTAACCAATCAGAAAGCTCAAAATATTCAATCCGGCGTGTATAAAGGCAGCCATTTTGTTTTTTCTCCCAAAATATCGTCACTGCCAACCTGATATCGAAGACTTCAAGAATTACTTAACAGCCGCTACTTTCTCTGAATCTTCACTGCCAAACTCTGATATTGAACACATTACGGACTTCACTGGATTCCATATTCACAGACTACGGCAAATATGGTCAACATTTTCTTCACTCGTATAACGAAAAACCACGTCAAACTGTTCAAAAAGCCCGACTTTCGAACATAACTCCATGATTTTTCATCCGATGCTTTCCAAATTTACAATGGAAATTGCATATAACACAAAAATTGACTTCCGCAAATGGTTGGTTTAGATTATTTCAATTAAATGGATGAAAATCAGCTTTTGTCATTTAGCCAATAGTTTCTTCATATGAATCCACCCTAAACTGGCTTTCGAACAAGCTTTGATGCAGAGGTTGTTTGAAAAGGATTATTGAAGCGTTAAAAGGGGAACATTCCCGAATAATTTCTTATTAACCCCAGCTTTACAGCAAAACGTTCGGAGAAGAGGGGAGCGTTCATATGACTACATTTGCAGTTGAATCAAGCTCTAACGCTTCACTCCTGTTTTTGTTGCATTATTTGATTTGTGTACAATGCCATAGTATTTGAAAGTTATTACGGCCATAGGAAATTTACTGAATATCTAAAACATTGAAACAATTTAACCCCGGGCAACGACTACACAAGAAGTTTTTATCGATGAAATTCCTTTATTAAGAACAATCAAAGCCTTGTGAAGGACATACCGTAAAAAGATGACGGGGAGTAGCTTAGTATACCAACGGATGATGCATACAAGCGGGGATGCAGGCAGACATTCTAGTGTGCGGGCTGGTTATACAATAGTAGCCATATACACCCGGTCAACGCCGGGTACCTCGGCTAGTATTGAATAAATCGATAAATGCTCAATGGACTTCTCATTGACCGACTCCTGAATTCGCGTCAAATCACTCAAGATCAACTGTTCCAATATAACCATCTCTAGATCGATTATGCTAGAATTTCTAGTGGTCTAAATGTGTTATATTCAAGGAAATTTTATATAGTTTTTAGATATTTTTTGAAATGCATTATTGATATTATTATTAATTATTTATAAGTGCATTTTTAAATGTAAATATATATATATATATATATATATATATATATATATATATATATATATATATATATTTATATATATATATGTATGTACACTATCTAAATTTCTGGGATGAGACGCTTTCATCATTTACAATATTCACATCAAGACTACATTCCTGTTATTTGTTGTTTGTTATCATAATATTTTGGCCCTCATCAAGTCTTTTGCCGATCCAGGCAACCTCCAGGTATTACTGACCATAATAATTAAAACAGCAAGGGGGGACACTAGTCCACGTGTAAATAAAGTAAATTATATCATATATATATATATATATATATATATATATATATATATATATATATATATATATATATATATTTATTGCTACACAAACAAACAAATATATATATATATATATATATATATATATATATATTTGTATTAGTGTGTCTGTGTGCTTGTGTGTGTATGCCTTTAAAAACAACACAATTAAGGAACTGGCAGAAGTTTATTTATTTGACACGTTTTGCTATTTAGTTACGTTTTACTTTTTGATATTAAGACATAACTCAGCATTATGCCATTTCCAAAATCTTTCAGGAAATAAATTGCATAATGATTTTATAGTCTTTCTTTATTTAATCGTATCTACAGTGTTTCGTCGGTAACATGACGCCATTTTATATTTTTAATTTCGCGCATGCGCATTGTTTGTTTTGATTTTGTCGACTGCATAGTATAATAGGGTCAGTTGGGCACCGTCTGTGAGAATAAGATCACCATGACGAAATTCACCCGGCCAGGAATTTGGAAAAGGCGTGCTGCACTGTTTTTTATTTGCAGCGGAAGCTTCAATACGATCATTTCAGATTGATTTAGTGTCAATCTGAGGACAGTGTAGAGAATTCAGAAAGAGTTGACTGAGTCTAATAGGGATCTTGAATGTAGGGCAGATAGGAAAACTCACTCTGATCGTTCTGATAAGAAAAGAATTCCTGAATTTGTTTGTGAGGGTCTCAGGCGCAATACGGAGTCTTACATGGCGTACCTTGAGGAGGTAGTACTGTCCTCAGTTAAATTTGTGGCTGCTGGAAGACACTATATCTGGCAAAAGGAGTTTGCTGTAGCAGGAGAACAAAATCATGTCTATTGGACAATTTCTACGGCCACATCATCGCTTACATTCGGCCACCTAACTCCCCAGACTGCAACCCCATTGATTATTATTTTGTGGGGTGTAGTTGAGCGAGAGACCAACAAAACTCCTTGTCACACCAAACATGAACTGAAGAAAAGGATTATGGTAGCATTCACCAAATTAAACGAGACCGTCCAGAAGTGTTGCAGGAGATTCCGAAGTCATCTGGAGGCCGTGGTTGAAGCCAATGGCGATTTTATTGAATAAATTTACTCGTTAGTATTTCAAGATATTTTTGTTTATTTTTGGTAAATATATGTTAAGAATGATATATCAAAGTTATTCTCAGTTTTGCATAATTTAGACGACAATTTATCGGCCGCATCCTGTACACACACACAAATACACCCCATATATATATATATATATATATATATATATATATATATATATATGTAAAGAAGAAATATAGTCTTAAGATGTGCTATATTTATAGGATAAAGTGATCAATATCAGAGATAGTTCGCGTGTAACTATAAAAGTGAACATAGAAGTCAACACTTAGAAACGACAGTCTGTTTTCATGCTAGACGCAATGGCGATTGCGTCTAGCATGAAACAGACTGTCGCCTCTAAGTGTTGACATATTTATCATTTTATATATATATATATATATATATATATATATATATATATATATGTATATGTGTCTGTATGTATGTATGAATCTGTGTATAACATTCATTTTTTATTAATTCTTTTATCCGATGTTATTTCTTATTACAATGGACTTTACTTTTAGTGGCTACATGTATTTCAGTTGTTATCGCTGTTTTTATATTAATTTCTGTTTTTTTTATTTCTGATTTTTTTTCTTATTTTCTTATTTCTTATTATAAACGTTATTTTCAGTGGCTACACGTATTTCAGTTGTCATCTCTCTCTTTTCTGTTTTTTTTATTATTTCCCTTTTTATTATTTCTAATTTTTATTTCTGTTTTTTATTATTTCTCATTCTATAAACGTTATTTTTAGTGAACATGCATTTCAGTTGCTATATCTGTTTTTTTTTATTATTTCTGGTTTTTATTTCTGTTTTTATTATTTTTTATTACTATAAACGTTATTTTTAGTGACTACATATATTTCAATTGTTATCCCTGTTTACCTTTTTTATTATTTCTGTTTTTATTATTTCTGTTTTTTTCTGTTTTTTTATTATTCCTTATTACTATAAACGTTATTTTTAGTGGCTACACGTATTTTAATTGTTGTCTCTGTTTCCCTTTTTTTATTATTTCTGTTTTTATTTCTGTATTATATTATTAATTATTATTATAAACGTTACACGTATTTCAGTTGCTATGTTTGTTTTTTTTTTTATTTTCTTAAACTATGAATTTAATAACAACTAATCTAATCTGTTTCCTAATTTTCCATTAGAAAAATTTTCCCTGATGGAAAAAGGGATACAGGTTCGATTCCTATTAAAAAACTATTTTTCTTTACTATATTTAATGTCAGTTATTAATTTCACTGTTTAATAAAAAAAAAAGAGTTGGCAACCCAGAAACGTGCTTCCACTTTACGGCACAATAGGCTAGTGGTATGTAATAATGATCTCCAGAATGAAGGGCCAAGAAGAATTATAATATATCGAAACAAGTTAGGGTTTCTGTCAGGCTATCATCGTTGACCAAAATTCATCATCAGTGATGCGGTCAGCGATCATCCATAAAGGATCACATCAAAATAGGAAAAATGAAACATTTTGACAATTTCTACAAATATAAAAATGAATTCAAGGAAAAAAAAAAGATCTGGAAAAAAAAATTACAGTGATTTCGTGTCAGCTTGAAAAGCTTTTTTTTTCTTTCGTGTACGCCATTGCAGATCTTTGATAATCCAAGGCCAGTTTTAATAACCCTTCGCCGTGATTAATAACACCCTCTCTCTTTCCCTCTCTCTAATCTTCCTTTAACTCCACAACTTCCTTCTACTTAAATTCTCACTAGTACTTTTACTCCCACCACTGCCCGCATTCGTCTTCATTACCATTATTAAGTAATACAAAGAGTACCATGGTCACTAAATTCATTACCATTAACAGTCTTCTCTAGCGGTGAACGTGATCATCACCATCAGTATCTTCTATATTGATCATTAAAACCGGGTTGGTCATCATCATCATCATGAATTATTTAATTATTATATTAATTACTGGCACTACCATTATTGCATCTAACACCATGATCTTTTCTCCTCCTCTTTGTTTCCTTTCTACTCTTACCACACCCATTACATTACTCGACTATCACTTTCATCCTCATCAACTTTGTTGTCAATGTGACTGCTCTGACCACTATTACCAGATCAACTTCGTAATTATCATTATTTCTGGCTGGCAAATGACGTCTCTCGCTTTTACATTCTAACGTTGTCTTGTCTGAGCTTTTTTGACGCAAATTCTCAACTCGAAATCGCATTTGCTCAACGTCTGTCTGTTAAGGATTTCTCTTTGATATTCAATCTTTTGTCATACTGTTTGTCAAATCAATCGATTCCCACGCAGAGTTTGATTTCTTGACGCCTTTCTCGAAAAGTTTCTTGGTTTCAGTTATAAAAACTATTTACTTTTTAAAAACTTAAACTAAACGCGGAGTAGTGATTTTTCCAAGCGCAGCTTAGATGCGGCATCAGGCCGGAAGTAGGGGGCACCCAGTGAGGATCAGAACTCACTCCACAGTGGTAATTATTGTAGCGAGACAAGCTTGCTAACCATTACACCGCAATTGGACGCCCAATATAGCAATTTTCCAAGCGTAGCTTAGATACGGCATAAGGCCGAAATTAGGTGGCACCTAGTGAGGATCGAACTCACTACATAGTGGTAACTGTTCTAGTGAGACAGGCTTGCTTAACATTACACCGCCTCGAGGTGCCCAAACTAAACATAGAGTAAAATAGATTTTCATATGTACTTTTATGTAACCGAATAAATATAACCCTAAAATATTTGTGAAATTAACTTTTTAGTTTTTACTTCTTCTTTTATGTGCCGGGTCCTTCCAGGGCGTAGGAGATCATGGCCCTCCACATCTTTCTATCCCATGTAGCTCTTAATATGTTTTGTCTTTTTATTATTTCTCCCAAACCCCGTTCTACCATCTATTTACTCAATCTCATCAAGTATGTTTCCCGCTGCTTTCCTCCTTCATTTTTTCACTCAATCTGTCCCGTGAGTATCAGATTTTCCAAGCCCTCCTTCCTCATTACGTGTCCCAGAAATTTCAACTGCTTCTTCCTGATGTTAAGTATAAGTTTCCTTTTTGTTTATATTTTCTCCAAAACCTCGTCGTTGCTCACATGTTTGGTCCATGTTATCCTCAGCATCTTTCTCTAGAAGTGCATTTCTGTAGCTTCAAGTCTATTCTTTAGACAAGAGAAATGTGGTTCTACAGAGGATGCTAATAATTCCATGGACGGAGGGAGAAATCAACGAAGCAGTCTTAAGGAAAATGGAAACAAAAAAGTGAAAGAGACAGTGGGAGCTTAAATTTCTTGGATGCATAATGAGGAAGAAAGGATTGGGGAATATGAAACTTCTTGGACATATCGTAGGCAAATTGGACAAAGAGTTCCAACGGGTCACCTTCTTGATGACCTTGTGCGAATGGATGGCGTAACAAGGTACGGGAGTTTCGACAAAGCGACAAATGCTGATGGAAGGACTACAAAGCGTAGGATGTGGTCAGGGGCCATATTTGTGCACGTCCTGAAAGGTCATGCCAAACGGAAGAAGAAGAATTATCTCATATATATATATATATATAGAAGAAAAAGAAGAATTTTCTGATATATATATATATATATATATATATATATATATATATATAATACAAGAAGAAGAAGAAGAAGAAGAAGAACTTACGTACGGGTAAACATCAAATTGGGCTGACGATAAAATCGTAGAAAGTCTGGGTTTTGGAATTCTTTCAAAAAATTAGTCGTCGATTCCCTCAGAATCATCAGGCAAAGACAAAGCGTTTTTTTCCTGTGCGCGAACGAGGACCATTGGCTCAGTGGGACTTATGCAACAATCTGTCCGACTAAACTGCCTTAACGGATAACAGGTTACATGCTTTCATATTTTGCAGCAAAATTTCAACCACCAGTCTCGTTATTACATGAAGTATGTTAGAACAATTTATCCCCAAAAGCTATACAAGAAAAGGGAAGATTTCAAGCAGACATGCCTATATATATATATATATATATATATATATATATATATATATATAGGCATGTCTGATTGAATAAATTACAGACATTTTATCTGCTAATTATATCTGCTAATATTTATATATATATATATATATATATATATATATATATATATATGTATGTATGTATTACAGATATTTTATCTGCTAATTATATCTGCTAATATATATATATATATATATATATATATATATATATATATATATATATATATATATACTGGATGCAGTGGATAAATCGTCGTCTAAATTACGCAGAAATGAAGGAGTTTCATTGGTCTCCCCGCCGAACTACGCCCCACACATAATAATCAAATCGGTTGCTGTCTAGGGAGTTAGATGGTGTGATGTAAGGAGTTATGTGGTCTCAGAAATTGTCTGAAAGTCATAAATGGGTTCTCCTGATTTTATCGCAAGGTCCAGAGTCTTTTTGCTAGACACAGAATCTTCCAGCAGGCACCCTCTTACCGGAGAGTAGCAGTACTTCTTCAAGACATTTAATGCAGACCTCCGTGTCAAGTCTGAGGTGCTCGTCAAAAATTTGGGAGTTATTTTCTTATCAGAACGAACAGAGTGAGTTTTCAGAGCTGGCGTATCTTCATAATCACCGTTAGACTCATCCATCTCTTTCCAAATCATCTTTGCTCTCCTAAGATTGGCACCCAGACATTATGAAATGTTTGTATTGGAGCTTCCGGTGCGAATGCTAAGCAGTAGAGCATGCCGTTTCCAAATTTCTGGCGGAGTGAATTGCGTCATTGTGCTCTTTTTCTCACAGACGGTGCCCATCTGACCCTACTATACAGTCGTCAAAATCAAAAACAAACAATGCGCATGCGCGAAATTGAATATATAAAATGGCGACAATTTACCCATCACTCCTGTATATATGAAAATTTTTTTTTTTTAATTTTTAGAAACAATAATAATGACAAAAATGTGTGCACAAATATAACACATAATACGCAACCATCTTTGTTAACAGGGCACTGACGAATCTCTGGGAAAATTAAATGTCGAAATATATTCTGACGTGATCACGTGACGAAGTAATTGTTTTCGCGTTAACGTGAGACCGATAATACATCTTTGAACTGTTGAAGCGAACGTGAGTGTTTTTGCCCCGGGTTCCTGTCGACTTTACCGTTCACCAGGGTCAGAGGGCCGAGAAAGCTTCGGATACTGTCAAAGGTTTTAAGAAATTTGTTGGTAGAGAGCGGGGAAAGCCGTTGTCGATGCTGCAGGGTTTATCAGAAGGCACCTTAGTGAAAGGGACTCCATCAAACCCTGAAGAAAAGTAGAAACCTGATTCACATGTTCTACATCGGTATTTTCAAACACTAACACGCACCCACACACACGGCTATGCGCACACAATAATAAGTATCGACACGGTGGAATAACGGTGGATTAAGAAATCGTAGAGCCGAGTTCGCTCCCACCACCAGCACCAACTATGGATAGATAGCAGGGCAGATTGCGTTCTATATCCTCGGGTGGCAACCAATCTTGGAAAAGGAAACTCAAACCACCTGCTGCCTTATAGGTTCTGCCGCTTGAAACAAAGGCTAGAAGATAAATTTACTTTGTACAAATGTTTCTGGAGTTTTCGTAATAAATAAAAACATCACAGTTTTTCCTCCTCTGCATAGAGTATCCTTTTTTAAAAAAAATGAATACGATTTTAGGTCCACAAATCCGCAGTTTACTGGGCAGTTATAAGGTAAATTTAATCTGAAATTGCCAATGTATTCGGTATACGTAAGGTTTAAATGATCTTTTTGAAAATAAAAAAAACTCTTTCTTGAAGTTTTTATTTTAGATTTAATTTAAAGCTAAAGAATTTAAAATGTACTATTTTAAAGTAATCAAAATAATCTGTGTATTTAAAGCAGAAACTATACTGATCGGAATCGATTCCTTTTTTCATTAAAATCGATCAAAACGGCCATTTTTGACACCTTTGTAAACAAAAGTTAATTCTCGGTTTTAAAAATCTTGCAAAATTAAAATATATATCTCTGAAACGTTTTTTTCTGAATAAAATGAGCAAATTTAAGGGTAAATTAATCTTATTTGTGACAAATATTACTTATAGCATAAAATGTTTTATTCAAACATTTCTTAACTACGGTGTCTTGTTTACCTGATGTGTTAATCGATTTATTTACATTCGATTGGCAGTTGAACGTGTTAAGTATGTTGAAGCAGACGATAAAGTTTTTTTCGCCATAAGGGGGACAGCCCTTTAAACACGTGATCCTTAAATGTTAGATTTATCTGTTTTGTTCATCCATACTTCAGAAATTCTGCAAATAATCACACATTCAAAACAAATCGAAATTCTTTTAACAATATTTGGGCCATTAGATTTTAATAAGCTTCACAATATATAATAAGTAGATATAGTTTTACGTATCAGCAATATTTCCTAATAATTATCTCATTGAAAATTAATTTTAAAACATTTAAAAACTTTATAAATTATTCAATTCAAAATTGTAAAAAAATATAAACAAATCTCGTAAAAATTCATTTTTCGTCGATCTAACTCCCTATATTATTCACAAAAGCAATTTTAAAGAATGTCTTAGTTTTAATGCGTCTTTTATTTTTCAATTC
>CAHIKZ030005255.1:2025000-2105000 GCA_903632075.3 Acanthosepion pharaonis | reverse complement strand
TAACGAAAGTATTTAACATTATTAATAATGGAAGGAGTATTATATATCAGCGGTAACAGAAGAGAGCAATGACCTCAAGGAGAGAATAAACGTTATTGAATAAGGCTTGAAAGAAAACAAGACGCTGAAATAGTGATTCACGAAGGAGGTTAGCATGTAGAAACGACTTTAAAATCAATATAAAAAGAAGAGGAAAATATGTGCTGACGTAGAACTACATTAGCAAGATACAAGCGATAAACGCCCTTCTGCTTAATAGCGGTTTACAATAGAGTCTAGTAAGCTCTTCCTTTTGTCCTGAGTTCGAACCTCGTTCTGTGCAATACATTTATTCCTATAAGAAGAATTATGAAGGATGTTTCCATAACTTGGACCGATTTTAAATGTGAATTAACAGTGAATAGCAGTAACCGTTTTAGCCGACGTCTTCATACTAATAGCTGAGTAGGGCACAAGATTCATACGTTTCTCTAGGATATTTGCGCGTAAGTGAAAATAATGAACCCGGCATATTATCCCTCTGACTAATGATTTTTTTTCTTTTCTTTCAGATTTAACAACTTAAATCTTTGGCAATTTCAACCATAGAAAGATTAACAATCCAACAATGTGTTAAAAGTATCGAAGCCTATTACGAAAATAGGCATTCAAACGGATTTTGAATGAGAAGTTCCCAGGTCGAATCATCTCTCGAAACAGCGAAGTCAATTGGCAACCACGATCGTGCGACTTCACTGTTTTAAATTTATTCCTCATTTAGTCATCTCAAAATTAAGGTCTATACCAACAGGCCAACAACAATTCAACATCTGAAGGATGAGATAATAAGGTATATTGGTGAGATCGAGGAGCAACTAAATTTTTACCATCGAGTGGAGGTGTGCTGCCGAAGCCTTGGTGGACATTTGGGCGATATTATTTTTCACACATAATTGCCATGACCTAAATAACATGATCCAATAAAGAAATACATAAATCTTCACCAATAACACTGATTTGTTCACTGCTATGATCCGTCTTAATGAAACACTCTTTAAATTACTGACGATGTTGTAACCTTTAATGAGCTTTTTTATATTCTCTTTAAGTCCTAAGTGGTCATGGCTCTTCACAATTTCCTATTTGTTTCTCTAAATGAGTTTTACTATCTGTTTTACCCCTGTTCTGGATTTTATTCACTAGCTTGATTGATTTGTTTCTTTTTTGTTTTCTTTACGGTTTATCAACCTTATGCATGTTATTTAAAACCAGAATATATAATAATGATTTACTGTTACAAGCCATATTATTTAGCGCATAGCTGAGTATGGCACAAGATTCATACCTTTCTCTAAGATATTTGCGCGTAAGTGAAAATAATGAACCCGGCAGGAATTGAACTCAGGTCTCTGATTTCGAATTCTGAGCCGTTATCTACTACACTAGAGGCACATTCAGTCTTACAAGGCCTTGTATTCCCAAGCGGGATTATGTGATATTATATATATATATATATATATATATATATATATATATATATATATATATATATATATATATATATATATATATATATATATATATATATATATATATATATATATCGTAAGTTAGCCATTTCTTTTACTGCTCATGGCTAGATCCTCAATGAGTGTGCCGGCATATTATCCCTCTGACTGACTAAACGGAAGTTAATAGGCAACGCCTATAAT
This sequence comes from Acanthosepion pharaonis, assembly GCA_903632075.3. Lineage (NCBI taxonomy): Eukaryota > Metazoa > Mollusca > Cephalopoda > Sepiida > Sepiidae > Acanthosepion > Acanthosepion pharaonis. Next base: position 2,103,309 of record CAHIKZ030005255.1, on the reverse strand, counting down.
TCCACATATATCATAGCTGTGATTTTGAGTAAGATCATCGCTAGATATTACGATTATCAAGCAATGCATTCGCATGAAATTATTAAAGCGATTAAACACGACGCGCCGATTCAATTCCACGCTATATACAAGAAGATCATGTATCCAAAAAGGAAAGAAAAAAAAAGAAAAAAAAAGACAACATTGGATGCGTGAAACAGCAGGTGTCACATCAGAGTGTTCCTAGTTGGATGCTTTAACGGAGTCTAAGGGCTCCAACACGCCAACATCAGTAATGGCTTGCCTTGGCAGCAATCCGGGTATTTCGAAATATCAGTTCCTGTTCCAGATGGGCGTTGCTCTAATGAAAGAATTTATCCGCCCATAGAAAGGTACCTTCTTAAACTCGCGAGATGTCTAACCAACCTCTTCAGCAAGAGAAAAGCCTGTTGGAACAAGTTTAGACATCGATAACTGAAGAATACAACGTTGGGTTGCATAGTACCAGTAAGAATCATAGAGTAACATTGACGTACACACACACACACATGTATATATATATATATATATATATATATATATATATATATATAATCGGCATTAGGTGTTTAGGGCAGAGTAATATTTTATAAGCTATTCTTGCAAGATCATTTATAGATTTAATATGTTCAATTAAATTAAACCTTCAATCTCTCTCTCTCTCTCTATATATATATATATATATATATATATATATATATATATATATATATATATATATATATATATATAATAAGAATGACAAATGGAAAAAAAAGCTTAGTTTTAGCCGACGCGTTTCGTCTTCAGACTTTATCAAGGTAAACAATGAAAGGTAGATGCTTTTGTTATTATAGTTACATTAAATCCCAAATTTAAAAAATAGAGACGCTCCTGCGTATGCCTGTTGCCGTGGTAACTTTCTTCATATTAAGAGTTTTTTTTCCCCTGTCGACAAAGTAGTAAAATTTCCCGAATAATTCTGTGGATAACACAAATTCGTAAAGGAATGAGAATTGGAAAAAATCTCAGTTTATCATTCTTATACCAGTTTGTCTTATCCACAGAAATATTCAGGAAATTTACTATATATATATATATATATATATATATATATATATATATATATATATATATATAGATAGATAGATAGATAGATAGATAGATATAAAATAAAAAATGTCTTAAAAATAATTGTCGTACTTTGTCCATTTCATAATGTGTGACGTCATTTGTTTTCATTTGGATACGCATTGAGCAGATAAGAATATATGAGAGAAAATCATGGAAAATTGTGTTTCGAAGCAGTAGAATCGACCTGACTAACCGTACGCTCCTCTGTGGCCCAATCGGTTAAGGCACGTCAGGCTATAGGACGGTTTCGTATAGGGTAAAGGTTCGATTCCTGTCGGGGGACGCATATTTTCTATTAAAATTTCTGACATTCAGGCCGGTAAATATTGTTAATACTGTTTATTATAAACAGAGCATTTACGTAAATATTTGTATCTATAAAAAGAATGTATAAACATAAGAAATGTCTGAAAAAAATAATTGTCGGACTTTGTCCATTATGTATGTATATATATATATATATATATATATAGAGAGAGAGAGAGAGAGAAATCGATAGATATACATATAGATAGATAGATGTTCAAAATTTGATTTAATCTAAAAAATTATATCTATAAATAATCTAGCAACACTATCTTATAAAATATTACTTTACCCTAAACACTTACTTCGTTTTGACATTCAAGTTTATTGATGAGTCGATGTATTTTCATTAAAATTCAAAGTAGAGAGATCATATATATATGTATGTGTGTGTGTGTGTGTGTGTGTGTGTGTGAAAATATATAGAAAATAGGAAGGAACTGGTTAGGTAAATAATCCAAAGTCCCTTAGTATTTTAGTTATTATTTTTAAAAAATAGTGTTCGATACAGAAGTAGAGCATAAATATAATTATTTATTTAAAAATATGATTCCAAGATTAAAGATTTTCCAACACACGCCTACCCAATTTAAACAATTCGCCCTAGCTGTTACCATGGAAATTTTTATTTCAATTATTAAAACACGTAAATTTCAGAAATACGTTATTCCCAAAAAAAAATTTCGCTTGAAGATGGAACAGAGCTTACTTTAACTCAATTTAATTCAAATAATTATATTGAAGTTTTCGGCTCTTGTTTTGAAACATGAGACCTCTTATGTCGCGAATTGGAATCATATTTTTAAATAAATAATTATATATATATATATATATATATATATATATATATATATATATATATATATATATATATGTGTGTGTGTGTGTGTTTTGTCTGTGTGTGTGTGTGTGTTTGTCTGTCTGAAAAATGTCCTGTTAGTCATTATTAGTGACTGTATAGTGTATGTAGGGCACTGGAATAAACTCATTACCCTTTAAAAAGACTTCTTTTTTTTCCCAGCGTTTCATTCACTTTTCAGAAGTCCCTGAATGTCTACACCATTAGTTCCTCTCCGATTAGAGATCAAGTTACAACATGACCTCCCAGCTGGTTTCTATATATGCAGAATAGATAGATAGATTCTGCGCAGGCATCGTATATTCGTGTATATATGTATTTTTATGTTCTTGTGTGCGTAAATAAAAGGAATGATATATTACAGATCTTTTTTTTATGAGAGAATTAAAACGCAGAGCAAAAATATTACTGCAAGACTTAAATTAAAAATAAAGCTTAGTTTTTCAATATACAGTTATCTCCCTTCGTTTGCTTGCAGTGACATAAACATTTGGCACCAAAAAGACTATTCTAAAGTAGGCGGGCTATTAATGTTTTGAAGTGTAGTTAGCCCAAATTTAACCCAACAATATCCATCATAAAAATCGGTAATAATTATTAGAATAAAAATCAGGTATTATTTAAATCATCGTATAAATTGGGAATAATGATTAGAATAAAAACCAGGTATTAATTAAATCATCGTATTAATCGCTAATAATTATTAGAATAAGAAATCAGGTTTTGTTAAAAATGTAGGTTTCTACATACAAACCCAAAATTGAACTCTGGGCATTAATTATTTAACAATAACGGTTTTGCAAATATAATTCTTGTTTTTAAAAAAATAGTCGTTTAAAGTTTTACGTGTTCCATGTTTAATCAGGACCGGTGCAACGGTCTCTTGCCCCCTTACTTCAAATCTATGATACAGGGCCCACACTCTACTGCATCTCGGATGGTAGCACCTTTTAGAGTCCCAACGATAGACAAACAATGAGCCATCAGAAAAAAAATCAATACTAGATTTTTTGTAGTAAAATGACAAACAATACATTTTTATAGAAAAATGACAATCAACGAAACTCTAAAATATATAAAAATACATTTATAGTAAAACTACCAAAGATACATTTTATGATCTAGTAACTATATATCGAAAATCCATACGTTTACCCTGAAAATATAAAATTATGTACAAAATATCTGTTTTTGATAGCTGAAAATTGCATACAAAATAGATTTCAAAATTAAATAACCCATAGAAATGCTGATATGCCGCTAAATAAAATCATCCAATCAACCAATCTACTACATATCAATTTTCATAAGGTAAAATTCATATAAAATGGATGCAATAGAGTTGAATAATTCAACTAGAAAAAATGAAAATAAATACAATGCATTTTAATACAAATTAAAGACGTTATTATAGATCACTCCATCTTAAATAAATCAACAATGTCTTGCGGCTATTTTTAACATCAAATTGAGATTTTTCTTGTTAGAATTTGAGTAATATAACATTCAACATTTATGGATAAAAAAGTAGTGAATGGTTTTTTTTTTTGGTTTTTTTTTTCGCGCCTTCTCAGGAGCAAAACTAATTCACGGATTTGCGCAAAAAAGACTTCAGAACGACGTCAAATTTGTCATATTATAATAACAGTCACTTGTGCTTACTTTAATTTGTAATGTATATAAATGAAGGTAGGGAAAAACAAACAAATGCAGATAAGATAGCGAGGGTCTCAAAGCACTGCCCATGACCTCCTAATTAGGCTTGGACGCCAATCAAGTTTGCCCTCCCTGTTCGGTGTTCAGGTCGGGTTTATTATTATTATGTTTAATTGTATTATTTAATTAAAACATAGGAGTCTATTAAATTTAACAAAATACCATCTAGATAACCAAAAAATGGTTAGATAAGCATCTTGTTCCTCACCCGCTGAAGATGCTCCTCTGATTCGAAACAAAAATGCATCTTCGTTGTGTGTAATCGTTTTAAATAAACAACGACTCCTTTACTCCTGGTATTGAGCCCACTTTGGAATTAATGCTGTGAAGGTTTGAATTTATATTATTTTCCGTCTTATACCATTTGTATATATATATATATATATATATATATATATATATATATATATATATATATATATATATGGTATAAAATGACAATTGGGAAAAAAATCTTCCGACTTTTTCAAAGCAAAAATGAAATCGAAAATGTTTTTTTGTTATAGTTACATTAAAAAAAAAAAAATTTAAAAAAGATAGACGCTTCTGTCTAAGCCTTTTTCTGGTTAATGTAAATTACCTTTATAATAAGGGAACTTTTTTTTTACTATAAATTACTATAAAGGTAATTTACATTAACCAGAACAAAAGGCTGAGACAGAAGCGTCTATCTTCTTGAATTTGTATTTTTTAATGTAACTATAACAACAAAAACATTTCGATTTCATTTTTGCCTTGAAAAAGTCGGAAGACGAAACGCGTTGGCAATCTGTCTTGTCGACAATAGCCAAGTAGATTAGTGTGTTGTTTCGTTAATTTGGCGGTATAGTAACTGTGAGTTCAATCCCTGTCCAGGAAAGGAGTCTAGGAAATAACTGAAGAGTACTAAATGAGAAGGGTACGGGATAGTTCTAGATGTTGACAGCGGGATGAAGGCAATCTACACTCCGTAGATTAATAGAGAGTTCAGTATGAAAAACTTTGAATGCTACCCTGATCCACTAGTACCTGATGAAGGCCAGAGAACACAACGGTTGAAACGCTGTGATAATAACAACAAATCGGAGGGTAGTCAAAGTGTAAATAATGTTAACACCTCATCTCAGAATTTCGGAAGTACTCTAATAACGATCGCAAAATGATAGACCTGCGAAAAGGCGATGGTTACAAGTCTCGTATCAGTCAGTTCACGAGTTACCCGCAATTTCTGCGTCTGCCCCAACTCTAAACCTGTACCGGACAACTGAGCATATAATATCGACGACTAGAAAACAGCTCCGTCGTCCCAATAACCACTCACACCGCTTGCATCAAGCAATGGTATACATTGATTGCACTTTCCAAAGTTGCCACATTCCAGGATGGCCTTCTCTGACTGAAGTGGTCTTCCTAACTTATCGACCATGGCGAGATTCGAACCTGAGTTTCATGGACAAAAAACGAATAGTTTTTAACCATTGGGCCATGTGATATGATCGAATAATATCGCCGACTTCCAAACAGCTCCGTCGGTTCAATTCCACTCACCCCACTAGGATCCAACAGTAGTATGCTTTGAAGGCAATTTCCAACGGAGCCACAGTCTAGGATCACATTCCCAGATTGCATCAGGAAGTAACTTTCCTAACATATCGAACATGACGAGATTCGAGCCTGGGTTTCATAGATGGAGAGCGAGCGTTTCTAACCACTGGGACATGTGCCCATGATCGAATAATATCTGGCTAGAAAGTTTAAAAGAACAAAGAAAATCTTCGTTGTAAATGACTCTTTTTACCTTTTCGTTTTAGCTCTGAACGTATCTTACTATGTTCTTCGCATACTAATCGATATGAGATTCATTATTATCTATTTCCGGGCACCGGGACCGAATTTTTCGGAAGTTCTGTTTGGGCCAACAATGATAATTTGGCTCCATTTCCAATCATCATCGATCTGAGAGAAAAACCGATTATTCATGGATTCAGTAACTGATCGAATACGCTGTTTATCACACCAACACTGGCCTGTCTGCGTCTACTTACGGCGACCTAAGCAAGCAAGCGTATCAACCGAAGTGGAAAAATTGGTCATAATAACTACACTCTAATTACGAATAAGTACGGTCAACGTGGATTAATATCACTTGTAAGAAAATTATAGCAGTAAGAACTATTGGGTTCTTTCATTGTATCATTTCACAAGGATTCGCCAATGTGAAAACATCTTAAAACCTTGTCCAAAGATGTAATCTACAAAGATCGATCAAAAAGTATCGGGACTGCTACTACGATAGTGGTGCTAAAGTATACAAAGCGAACCAGCTCAACACACATGACCTTGAGCTCTGTCGCGCATACCCACTAATAACTTCTCTCGATCACGTCCGTTGTTTATAGCAGTGATTTGAAGGAAAGTGGGTAGAGTGTGGTCGTCTTACCACATCACATTTTCTACCAGCGATCATGGCTTGTGCAGCAGTTTTAGGCCAAGTATAACATTCCCCAGTTCTGACAAAATCCATTTTTCTTTGAACTTGTCAATTGAGATATTTTTTCTCTTTCCAAAAATTCAAATCCTACATGAAAGGAGCAATATTTCAATACATAGAAGCAAGAATATGCAACGAGGCAGCTTCTCGCTATCATAAGTAAGGAATGTTAGGAGTGATCCTATCACTGAAAATTCGGCTGAATAAAGTACGTGGCTTCAAGTGGAGCTTACTTCGAAGGAGATTAAATGCCGAATTGATATATGTTGTAGTTTTCGTTTTATAGCACTAGTCTAGATACATTTTTTTTTTATCAGAACTCGTATGTAGAGAGAGTAAGAGAGAAAACTTAAATTATACTAAAATTATATATAATCAATGTGGAAACAAATATTTATTTTTTGGGTAAGTTTTGAAACAGTTTACCTATTTATATGCTTTCATTTTCCATGCCAGTTGTACTTCACTGTGACAAAATCACGTAAAATTTATGTCACATCCTTCCACTACCAATAGAGTGTTATCTTTAAAATCTTTTGCGTCTAACTCTCTCGCCCATTCGCTCTGTATATATATATATATGTATATGTTTTTGTGTGTGTGTACATACAGATATATATATATATATATATATATATATATATATATATATATATATATATATATATATATATATATATAGATAGATAGATAGATAGATATGTAAAGATATATGATATTAAGCATTACTATTCAAGTAAATGGAATTGAGTTCTCCGAGCAGCTGGCGTATCTCGTATATTAAAATTTCCTTCCTTTCTGCGACGATGGTCTAGAGGTAAGATAACTGACTGGTGTCAAATCAGTCGGGTTTCGATCCCGGCTTGAAGCATTCGTACGTCTAGCCACACTGAGGGGCCGTGATACAGCGAAACAGTCCGTCTGTGGATGACTATATATGCTCCCTGAAATCCGGTTGCGCTCTCTAGGGAAAGGGATTTTTAAAAAAAACTGCGGCTATTACTGCTATTAAGCATTATAGTTCAAGTTAATTGATTTGAGTTTGCGGGCGTATTTATTATAGAGAAAAACGTTAAAAATTCCTCTGTTTTTTTTTTTTTTATATATATATATATATATATATATATATATATATATATATATATATATATATATAATTGAAGGTGCGATGTATAAATTAGGCAAAATGAAAATACCATCTTATTTTAACAGTTATATTTGCCTAATTATACAAAAATATTTTTAAATATTTAAAAGTAAATTTATTCAATAAAATCGCCATTGGCTTCAACCACGGCCTCCATACGACTTTGGAATCTCCTGCAACTCTTCTGGATGCTCTTCTTGTTTAAGTTGGTGAATGCTGCCAAAATCATTGCCTTTGGTGTTGCAAGGAGTTTTGTTGGTCTCTTGCTCAGCTGCGCTACACACACATAATAATCAAGGGGGGGTGAAGTCGGGGAAAGTCAGGTGGACAGATGTAAGGAGCGATGTGCTCACAGGAATTATCTGACAGCCATGAGTGGGTTCTCCTGCTTTTGTGGCATGGTGTAGAGTCCTGTTGCCTGAACTAGAATTTTCAAACCGCCACTCTCTTAAGCCGGAGCAGCACTACCTCCTAAACACACTTGACTTAGGTATCCATCTTGAGTTTGAGCCCACCTATGATTTATACTGCAACTATGCTAAGCAGACCTTAGTTACGGTTTCTGGGAGAGAGCGCGTTATCTAGCGTGATCAACAGTCTGATCAAGGCCATCACGCTCAAACCCTTAGTCATGATGCCCCCCAAGGGTTCCGTCTATCTAATTTCACTCAAAAGGCTTGGGTCAACCCGCGGTATGTTTTTCAGGCATTTTCCAAAGGTGCCGCACGCTGGGATCGACCCCCTCCAGTCCGATAACATCAGGAAGTCTACTACCTGACAAATCGCCCATGGCGAATCTGGGTCTCATGCTCAGACACCGAACGTTCTAAGCACTAGGTCAAGTAGCCATACATACATCCATGCAAACATATATACATGCATACTAGGTTTGCTGAAGAGTTGCAGGTGTAATACCCATTATACCATCTAAATCAAACACCAAATATCAGCAAATCCCGTCCTAGCACTCTTTAACCCCTTTTGTTCGAGTGGCGTTATTACCTTGCGAGGGGTGAAATGATTATATGTATGCATGTTTGGCTGGCCAAAATGTTTGCTTACTTATGTAAAATATCTACTTGAACAACTCTCCCTCCGCCCCTATCTCCCTCCCCTCTCTCCCTCCCTCCCTCTCCCTCCCCCCCCTCCTCTCTCTCTCTCTCTATATATATATATATATATATATATATATATATATATAATAAAAGGCTGAAAAAATGGAAATTTAGTGTTTGAGCCTTTTATATTTTCCTCTGTCTTGTACACTGAGCTCTACCTGGATTCTATCCTCTTGGAAATATATATATATATATATATATATTTGGTTGGATAGATGTGAGTTTAGACCCTGGGTTTCACGCTTTAGCGATCGTCAGACAAATCAGTTTGTCTGACGATGGCTAAAGGTGAAACCCAGGGTCACAATCTCACATCTATCCAACCAAATATGTTAGCTCTATCTCTGATATTGAGCGCTTTCTAATAAGTACCACTGCATATAATATATAAATAATTATACATATATATATTTATTTATATTTATATACACTTTTCACATATATATATATATATATATATATATATATATATATATATATATAATATTATATATCTATCTATATATCTCTCTCTCTCTCTATATATATATATATATATATATATATTTTAAGCTTTTTTTATTTAATTTTTCTTATGTTTAAACAAATGTTTCCTTTTCTGGGCTCTGAGTGTGTAGACACTGTCCAAATTTTCTGTAATTCCGTGCGCTTTCGGCTATTCTTTTAAGCATTATCAAAGATGATTTTCTTTTAACTGGATATATGGTTTGTATGTATATATCTAGAAAATAAAATCTACCTATAACTCTAGATATGTGCACACAACCCATACATCCAAATAAATAAAAAATATCATCTTTGATATTGGACAAAATTATAACCAAAAGCACTCGGAATTGGAGAATATTTAGACAGTTTTTAGACTCTCTCTGTCAAGAAAAGAAAACACTTGTTAGAACACAAGAAAAATTAAATAAAAAGCTTAAACTCAACAGTACCTTATCTGTCGTCTTTAATGAAGCATGTATAAAATAGGGTTTCCTGCCTAAATACACAATATATATATATTCCAGCCAATATTGTGTACATATAACTTCGATCAAAAGATAAATATGAAGACTTACACGCAGATATTTTTGCTTCGCATTGAGATTCGAAAATAGATTTTCTGAATGGCGCCAAGACAGCCGAATGTTCTTTGATTTCCCCTTCAGTTGGCAACACATAAATCACTTGCAGGCTTCTTTTCACAGATATTCCGTTAGTTTCCAGTCTTGGTAGACCGACTTCCTTACGCTTGTTATCTCGACACCGCCCGCGGGACTTAGGCGTTGTATGCATGGCAACAACAAAAAAATTAGATTCCAGTGTAAGACACTGTCTATCAAAACGTGCAACGTCGTGGCTATATTCTAGTGGGTCGTATTGTTGTACTGATGACAAATGTTATACTTTTAGAGCCGACAGAAATGTTCTTATAGCCTTATTTTATTTTATGTCATTTCGTCACTCTTTGTTTTTGTTTTTTATTTCTTTTTAACTGAGACAATCACTGGATATTCTATTTATGCTTTCTCGTAGATCTTTATAAAATGGAATTTCATCCGATGGATACTTTAGCTTCCGTGACATGAGAAAAAAAAGCGTCTACAGAATTTTTGTGGTCAAAGAAAATGAAGACGATGAGACAAAAAAAAAAATGAGAACACGTGCCAGATTACTTCATTGAATAATGACAAGAGTCTTTTTGTAAAAATCTTAAAACAATGTCTGTGGTGACTTTGATTGAAATGAAGTGAGAAAAAAACAATAAAGATAAAGATAATAAAAATGAAATTAAAAAATAAAGAAATTTAACGATTCAGAAAATACTTTCTCTCCCTCCTCCACTCATTCGGCCACTTGACTATCATCTACGCCATTAGAAATCCTCACCGACACATTGGGACCGCTCGAACCCCGTTTGATGACCCCTGCTTTAGTCCAATGAAGTCCTAAATGACGTTACGCGTCACACGAATATTTTTTCTTTGGCATTGACCCATATATATATATATATATATATATATATATATATATATATATATATATATATATATATATATATATATGCCGGTTGTAACAGCAAAATTATCCAAATCGTGTAAAAGCAAAATTGTTAGATTAAGATTTAAACCGTTGTATCTTAAAAATGATTAAACATATCTTACTGGAATTCTCCGAGATTTTTCTATTAGACTCTACTTAGAGCAATCAGAATGTATAAATACTCTCAAGCTGTTCATCATTATTTAATCTAAGATTCGGAAGCTCATGAAGGATGGAAATAAAGTTCAAATATAAATATATATATATATATATATATATATATATATATATATATATATATATATATATATATTATTCCAGGCTTTTTTTTTCAAATTAATTCAAGATGATGTTCGCTCTCTAACCTTCTAAATTTCTGTCCTGGGGTAACAAGTTGCCTCACGGGTTTCACGTACGATTTCATTTTCAAGTGTTTTTCCATTACTCTTTGGACTGTCATAGATGAAACACCTCTCTCCCATGCCAAACTTATTATGGGTTTAGTTGGATCTTTTCTAATTGATCTCTTTAGCTCTAAGTTGAAATGATGATCCTTTTTCCTGGTTGGACACCCTGATCGAGTTTTTCTCTGTACTGTTGCCTCTTTTTAAAACTTATTCACCGTTCTCTTAATGGGTATTGAATGGACTTTGAAGATGTCAGCCAGAGTATAAATGTTGCTACCATAACTGAAGGTCTTGAATGATTTTTTTTCTCTCATCATTGCTCAGTTGATAAGATATCGGGGGGTTGACACAAAATGATTTTCACCTGTTCTTTTTCTAGCTGAATAACCTAAAGGGTTTTCTGTGATTCTTACAAGAAATGGTGTCAAGAGGGCTAAACGTCTTATCTGAAAACCTGGGAAAAAACAAGTTTTTTTTTTGTTTTTTTTTTACATTTTTGTGGGCTGGGCAATTATGCGCTTATAGGATTGGACAATTTTGCAGTCATTACATCCGGTATGTGGGTATGCATTAAAACAGTATAGTATATATATATATATATATATATATATATATATACAGAGAAAGAGAGAGAGATATGCATGTATGAAGTTGTTTGTCTGTCTGTCTTCTTTATACACACACACACACATATATATATATATATGTGTGTGTGTGTGTGTGTGTGTATTGTAGAGATATATATATATATATATATATATATATATATATATATATATATATATAGAAAGAGAGAGAAAAGAGAGAGATAAAGAGAGGGAGTGAGAGCAGGAAAGTCAGAGACAGAAAGTGATAGATAGACAGGCATCTATGAATTATTTGCTTGATTCACAAATAGAGACACGAAGAAACTATGGCAGAACACACTGAACCTCACGATTCGGTTAAGATATGCCTTCTGTGATAAACACAATATACAAGGCAGCAGATGGTTTGAATCCAGTGATCTATTCTCCTACACTGGTTTCCACTCAAGGCTATCGGTCTTTCATGCTATTTTACCCATAGATTTAATTTAGATAGATAGATAGATGAAATGCGAATGTGTGATTTACCGTAATAAATTATAAATTTAGCCAAGAAATTGCCAGATATTATTTTTATTCCTATTCCATATTTTTACAAATTTCGTATAGTAGTCCTTATTTATATTTTTTCGCTTTTTTCTTTTACACTTGTTTTTAATTGTTCGATGTCACATCTCAATGATTTAATTAGCCCTCCCTCTATTTGGGTCTTTTGCACGCTGCCATTATCGTGTCCCATTATGGAAATTGTCACCGTTTGACACGGGTCCCGCAGCCATTGTTCACCAACCAACCGGATGTGACCGACATCATTCCGGAAGTGGCTGTCAAAATGAAGGAAATAACCGATCAATTATCCATGCATGATAGCATATATAAGATATCAAACATATCTCAGCATGACTAGAATCATAAAATATACATATTATATCTGTCATAAAAAGGTGTTGAGCTTGGTGTAATTTTTTTGTTTGTTTTTGCAGTCTTTCTTTTGTCTGACCGCGTGTGTATTTTTGTTTATTTTCGTATTCACTAAATGTTTTTAACATTTTTTTAATATGACAATTAAATTCTTCGTGAGAAATTCAATATGGCGCCGTTAGTCTCCTAGAGTTTTACTGAAGAATATTTTTCATGTGTGAATTTGTTGCTATGTTTATTTACTGCGCGCGCAGTTGCATATCAGAAACTAACCATAAATTACCAATGTGGCAAGGCATCTATGTTAGCCAATTTTTATTATAGAATTAAAACTCGATATAACCGAGCTTTCTCAGAATTAATTTAAGCCCCATCTTTTCAGTTTCTTATAAAGTTAAAATCTCAGATTCTTCTTTGACTTTTATATGTACTGTATTAGGTACACATCTAAACCAGCATTAAAACGATATACAAATTAAACACGGTTCACGAGTCCCATAGCAGACGTACGACAGTGATGGTATTTAATCAACTCAGGACAGTGACAAGATGCAACAGATGATCGTTTTTTTTGTTTGTTTTTATTTTATTTGTTTATATGGGGAATCCAAAATTGCCAGTCCGGGCAACCACTGACACGCTGGTGTCGATATTCCATCGACCTCCCTTATTTTAGTGCTGTGTGGGATGTAATGCCGTACTGTTAAACACACACACACAAACACACACACACAGACACACACACACACACACACATATATATATATATATATATATATATATATATATATATATATATATATATATATATTAGTGGTAAAAACATACACATACATATGCAATCATATATCTAAAATATATACAAAATACATACATACATACATACATACATACATACATATATATTTGTATAAAAAAAATAAATCCAAGATGATAAAAGACTCAAGATGATATATATAAAAGTTTATATATATATATATATATATATATATATATATATATATATATATATATATATATATATTTGAGGCAATGACAAAGAAAAGCATTTTCGTGTGACGTGTTACGTCCCTTAAGACTTCATTGGAATCTGTGTGTATGTGTGTGTATGTGTGTGTGTGTATATACTCGACTCTCTCGTTGAATTCGCCGTATGAGGGTCAAGCAGATCAGTTTCCAGGAAACCGACAGCCAGACACCAGCACATGAGATTTGATTATAGTGGTAAAGAACTTGCGCTGAACCATCCACACTTTTTGACGTGCTAATACCCTTGGGAATGGTGGGATTCCTCTTCCTCTCCCTCCAGCTATGGGTAAAATTGCAGGACAGACTGGGTTCTATAGCCTTGGATGGCAACTGGTCTAGAAGAAGGATAACTCTGAATTCAAATATATATATATATATATATATATATATATATATATATATATATATAGATAGATAGATAGATAGATAGATAGATAGATAGATAGATAGATGTTTTTCTTTATCCAAGGCATTTTTATGCTGTATATTGACTGGTTGGTATTATAGTTTAACCAAGATTTATTTTAAAGAAGTGTCAAATACATCAAATGATGACCTCGTTCTGATATTGCCATATTTTTTATGAAGTACCCATCTTTGTGCCTTTTATAGAGATTTTTTTTTCATTTGAGACAATTCGCTCTTGGCTATAACCATTTTCCTTGGATTATAATATACTAAGAAGATGGTTAAACCCTAAGTCCTAAATGACGTAACAAGATACACGAATTTCCTTTTTGTTATTGACCCATATATATATATATATATATATATATATATATATATATATATATATATATATTATAGATTGATTTCAACATTAAATAACCAAACAAATATTGACCCATATATATATATATATATATATATATATATATATATATATATATATATATATATATATATATATTATAGATTGATTTCAACATTAAATAACCAAACAAATATTGATATATCGTAAAATCAATAAAACCAACCACCAACTTGCTGGGTATCCAGATATAGCATCTGCAAGCACAATTATTAATTAGATATTATTAGCGGTTATGTATTTCTGTTCAATAGCATTGGCTGTATTTAGGTTTGGTGTACTTAAGATATTATTTGCTTGATTCTTTGGGGTTATTATATTTTCTAAAATACATTTTTGGGGCAAAATTCTGAACCATGTGAGGAGTGGTAAATTTTGAACCTGATCCAAATTTCTTAACTTTTAATTGCCAACGTCATTGGGAGTTTTAAGGTTCAAAGATATTTTAAATGTGGTTTGCTGAGTAAGGAGGAGATACAGATGGATATCTCTGATCGAAATAAAATCGATGATCCATGGACTAATGATTTTTACGTTGAAGTAACTGTCAATGAGCTCGAGGAATGGACGCAGAATTTTTTTTAATCTTTTTTAAATAATTTATTTCAAATATGTGCTTAGGTATATAGTCTAGCTAATTTCATTTATTTTGTTATGTTTTTGTTATTTTGTTCTACAAAATCTTGATAATTTTTTTATATCTGCCACTTATTTGATTTTATGAAATTTCGAGAAACTAAATTTTGTAGCAATTAATACCTATAGTAGTTATACGCTGAAATCCCTGGAGAAATTAAATTATCAATTGTTTTGTAAAACAGGAACCCCAGTTGCCGAAAACCTACTCTGAAATTTAAAAAAAATAAATGCATTAAAACTAAAACATTATTTAATTAGAAAATCGTTTACTTGCTTATATGAATATATATTCTGGACACTATTTCCTTAAAACATTTTTTCGATAGATTTTTACAAGAATTGTTTTCATTTTTTAAAATTTTAATTAGAATAATATATAGTTTTAAATTTAAAAAAAATCTGTATTAATTAGCTGATATTGCTAGTAAGTAAAAAATATATTTACTAATCATGAATAGAAAAGCTAATTATGAATTTTTTTAAATAATTTGTTTTGTTTTTTTTTTTTTAAATACAGACGCCCATTCAAGACATGATCAGAAAATATGAGCGATATATATAATAATTTGTACATTTAAAAACGAATTACCTAAAATTCAATAAAATATTAGATTACGGAGAATATTTTTCTAAATTTCTGGGTAGGTAAAGATAATATAAAAAAAATCTGCTCACGTTATATTTCTCAAGTCATTTTTACAGATATATCCACCGTTGAAAAAAAAATTAGATAAACTCCTGTCTATCAGTCAACCTGCCAACCTCTCAACACCTTAAATAAATAGCTACCACCGTGTTAAGATGCATTTCAGCGAGATTTTAAACTTAAAGTAAGTAATATCTGTTTCAAATCAGATTAATCAAAATGAAATCAGCTAATATTCCTCAAATGAAGTTTCAAAAAAGTATTTTATTTTTTAAAGTTTATATATATATATAAAGAGAATCCCACTGTGATGACGGATGGCTAAAAATAGCGATTTGAACAATTTCAAAACGAAAATTCCTTCCAGTCAAATTAGGTTTAAATGCAGCATGTATTTTGCCTATTGAAAATATTAAATCTGATCTGTTAGCTTGAAATTTAAAACATAATACTTAAGCGTTAACAAAGATTTTTTTTTTATTTTAAAAACTTCATTTTAGATAGATAGATAGTCACGTTTCTTTGGAGGTACCTACACTATAGTCATTTTATTGTTTAGTGAATTGGTAAATATTGGTTGTTTATATTTAAGTCTATAAAGCTGGCAGGTGGGTGATTTTAGTCATTCTTACTCCTCCGCAGGCGACACACTTGGCGTATTCTCGGCATCTTCAACACGGCTTCTACCTATAAGAGGATGTAGCGAAGCTGTCAAAACATTTTGTTTATCACATAAGTTAGTGTTTCCTAAAATACTAACGTATTCTGCTATGTACCGAAAAAAATCGGCAGCGTTTGATAGCTGCGCACAGTCCCTGTCTTGCCAGCTAAAACCAGGGTAACACACAGGGGGCTCGATCTTTTGATATGTTTAGTTTGTTCAAAACAAATTCACGTTGTTAAATGTCATTTAAGGGTTGACTCAGATAGGTTTATATTGTGACAGTCTTTATCACATTTGAGTCTATTGGTAAGCAAACCTTGTTCAGTTTATACTTGAGTCAATAGGAAATCATTGGTCAAGATTATACTTGAGCCTATATGTAAAAACTGGCCCCGTCTATACTTAAATCTATAGGTAGACTATCGACTTGATAGATAAAAATGGGTCTTTTTATACATGAGTCTATAAGAATGGTCAGGTTTATACTTGAATCTATAGGCAAAGACCGGTAGAGTTTATAGGAATATATGGGTGGTATTTATACTTCAACTCATAAAATTATCAAGGTTTATACTTGAGTCAGTAGTTAAAAATTGATTGTATCACTACATGGATCTATGTGTAAACATTGGTCGAGTTGATAGGTAAACCATGGTCGTTTTTATATTTGATTCTATAAGAATAGTCATGTTTGGATATATATGTAAACATTGGTTGAATTGATAGATAAAAAAATGGACGTTTTTATACTTGATTCTATAAGAATGGTCAGGTTTGTGCTGGAGTTTATAGTTAATAATTGTATCACTACTTGGATCTCTATGTAAACATTGCTCGAGTTGATACGTAAACCATGGTCGTTTTTATATTTGATACTATAAGAATAGTCATGTTTATACTGGAGTCTATAGTAAAAAATTGTATCACTACTTGGATATATATGTAAACATTGGTCGAATTGATAGATAAAAAATGGACGTTTTTATACTTGATTCTATAAGAATGAGTCAGGTTTATACTGGAATCTATAGGAAATGTTTGGTTATATATATAAGTAAATATCTTTGTAAACATAATCGAGTCTGTAAGTAATGATTGGTTGGGTTCATTCTTGTGTTTTTCAGCATTTATCCTGAAAGTGATCTCTTTTGAATGTTGGTCTTACCCTAGAAGATATCATCGGGGTATTTCACTCCTCTGACGATAGAGCAGCTTCCTTTTATGGAAACAATCAATTGATTACATTACAGTAAGCGAGAAAATTATGACAATCTGTGAGAAGGAAATATAAATCATGACTAGATAATTAATATGCTTCTTATCTAATTTAGCCTAGGCTCATATCACGCTAAAAACACCGGTTCCCGTTCGATTACTAATGTTAAGCAGTATCGAGCCCGTTCAATGAGGGATCGCTTGCTAACACCTTGTACTTTAATCAGCATCTAAAGTTTCGAAATATGATTCGGTTTTTTATAACTGTTGTGGGGCTCTCCCCTTTTTATATAAGATGGACTCGTCCAAAGTATACTTATACTGACTGAGAGAATACCTGCTGTTAAGATCCGTCGAGATACAGTCACGACGTTGGTCGAACTCTCTGGTTTCGTCCGGGGAGGTAGACAGGCCCTGAACCTGTTTAGGCGGGTTCAAAGAGGATATTTTGGGCCGAGCCTACGGGCTCGGAGAAACACACTTTAAACTCGGCCTTGTGCCAAATATATTCCTCGTGGGTGGAATATTAAATACTGAGATATGTTGAGATACGTGGAGATATGTTGAGATACGTTGAGATAGGTAGAGAGATACGGAAACAGACAGGGTGTTCTCAGAGAGTTATACAAGAGTCCAGAGAGAGAGATGATTACGGCTTTACTTACAGAGATTTGTACATATACTTTCTACTAACCCGCATTCCTGGACTACTAATCTTCACTTCAAGTCTGTATTCTTAAGTTAATACACTTATTTTTCTATCTCAATTTCTGGCGTTGTTTATTTATTTGTGCAGGATTCCATTCCCGGAATCCACAACAATAACCCACAGAGGATTAATAAACCGTAAAAACAAACCAACCGATCAATCTAATGGAATTTAGATGCCGCGATTCATACGCGATGTGAAGAAGGGAAAATAAGGATTCAAAACATGTCACAAAAATCAGCTTATTGCGTTGTTTACCTATATTTACAGTAAGAATTTTCCTCAAAGAAACACAATATATCTATTTGTCTATCCATATATCACATTCACCGCAGTTGGCATCATAGAGTTGTTGTGAATTCCACGATAATTTCAATGGTAGATCTTTCCTTTTATTTACATTACTGTTTTGTAAATGTGTTCTTTAAGTTTTCTCTGACATCAACACAGTTTCAACTGTGTATCTCTATAACAATTACCTTTACGAAAATGACTAACAAATATCACTGTTGGTTCACTAAACTGTTGCTTGTTTTTCGTGATTCTGATTGATATTGCACCGAAGTTTACTGCTAAAAAGATACACCAATCCTTCTGTTTAAATTTCTGGAATGATAATTACCATTATTTACATGCGGACTATTGCCTTATCTTTGTTGTTATTATTCTAACGTTTCGAGCGTTGTGCTCTCTGGTATTCCTCAGGGGCTTGTCAATCCAAGTAATCGTCAAGGAATTTCGAACAGAACACTTTATTTAGTCTGCAAGAACTAGACGTGATATCCACTAAGAACTAGACGTAATATCAGCATTAAATTCAAAACTCTATGCAACCAAGGCTGCATACGGTTTTGAATTTAATGCTGTCCTTCTTCTAGACTGGTTGACAATCATAGTTAGCTATAACCTACATGTAATTTCGACCGGAACCTTTTATTTTATCTACGGGAATAGATCGTTCTCATTTCGCTGACAATATCTATGGACATCTCGTCTAGTTCTTAGTGGACTGCTCAGGACTGTTCAGTTATATCTCGCCTCTTTTTAACTGAGTCTAAATCAGCACTGACCAGCACAGGGATTGAACACGTAATCTCTATGTCAACAAGTTTACGGACCAACACTTTATTTCCCTAGGCTGTGGGCCGGGAACAAGCATAATCTACGCCTGTAGACTAAATAAAGTGTTCAGTTCGAAAATAACGTAATTTTACAAGGCAAAGTATTTGAAACGTTGTGGGTATGGTGAGAAAAGTTAAAAAAAAACTTGTTGTAACTCTTAAGTAAAGTTGCAGATATCTCATTTTGTTAGCTGAGTATTTATTATAACGACTGACGTGGTTGATAACAACGAGACCAACAACAGATTTTAATATACCAAACACTTTATTTACACGTTAGTACAGGCGAGGATTTTGTTCGAATAGTTGGTCTTTTTCTGTGCGCCACTGTTGTAAACGATATCTGACACAAAGGTTGACGTTTAATGTGAGGTTTTCTGGAGTACCGTACAAAACTGCTCAATCACCCTCGACACTTCCTCTCGAAGGCACTGAGTAATGATTCCAGCCCCTCTTGAAGAGGTACTGCCTGACAGAATTTCCTCAGTTGGTAGGGGGCTTAAGCTGATATTACTGGCAGAAGAGCAAACTGTTGGGCTGACCAGTTATAATTTACTTGTTTGACTGGGATTTCACAGTGCGTCCACGTAGCAAATCGAATTGGACACGTGGTAGAGGTTTAATATGGGTTTACCGGTAATACTGTGGAAAAAATTCCCAAGCCCGACCTAAGAGCGAACTCCTGTGCTCCTTTGCTCGTAACTGGCCACGAGTTGTAGTGACATTCCTTTAGGTAATTCTCGGCTGAGCCCATTCGACTTCATTGGGGATATCCAACATTATGACCTGTAATTAAAAAATGAATGCATTGTCGTCAGCAAAAGATTTGAGCTATATACAGGGAATGTCAAAATAAAATAGGTACAGAGATTTACTGGGTTAGTATGAAAAAAGTAAACGAAAAATGTTACACAGACATTTCTAGAGGCAAAGAACCATTGTAACTGCTAGGAAAACATGACATATTTGGGAAGGATATTAAGATAATTCAGAGACTATATTGCTTGCATTTTAAAACTTGACAGTATTATTTTCTTTTTATGTGCCATGTCCTTTCAGGGCGTAGGAGATCATGGCTCTCCCCTTTCCCCCTCTATCGCTTGCAGTTCTCAACAAGTTCCTCCCATCTGCTTCCTCCCCCAGACCACGTTCTGTCATGGCAGGTATGTCACGTGTTGTTTTCACTTGTCTCTCTTTCTCTCTATTCGACAAGTGTGCATCAGATTATCCAGACCCTCTTTCCTCATTATTTGTCCTACAAACTTCAGCTGTCTCTTCCTGATATTATTTATAAGCCTTCTCCTTGTTTGAAACCTCACTAAGACCTCCTCGTTGCTCACACGCTCGGTCCATGATATCCTTAGCATCCTTCTGTAGAATCACATCTCTGTCGCCTCGACTCTCTTCTTCATCTTTGAGGAGACCGCCCAACATTCCCTGTCTTAAAGAAGGTTAGATGTCACGTAAGAGTTCAGTATTCTATTCTTTGTTACCAAAGAAATCCTCCTGTTTCGCAGTACTCTGCCAAGCTTTTGGAATGCGTCCTTGGCCATCCCAATACGCCTACGGATCTCAGTGTTGCACTTACCGTCCTCTGTCAAGATGCTTCCCAGATATTTAAACGTCCGCACCTGCTTGATTCTAGTGATCCCGACCTTCAAATAGCATTTCGAGCTCATCCTCTTACTGATGGCCATGCACTCCGTCTTCTTGTAGCTTTTGCTTAGTTCTTTCTTCTAACTTTCCGTCTCTACCTTCTGTAAGATATTTGGTAATTTCATTTCCGTGTCTGCTATCAGTACTGTGTCATCTGCGTATGTTAAGTTGTTAAGATTGTGGCCACCAATGCTGAATCCCGGTAGGGTTACCATTTCTCTCAGAATTGCATCGCTGTATAGATTGAAAAGGTCGGGTGAAAAGATTTGAATTACATTCTTTTTTTTATGAAATTGAAACTAATGAAATATACAACAGTGGTGAAATACCGGAAGACATAAGTATATCTACTTTCATAAGGCCGCCTAAGAAGCCAAGTGCAAACGAATGTGAACTTCATCGGACAATCAACCTAATAAGCCATATAACAAAACTTATCCGAATTCTGATGACGAGAACGGGCAGTAGAATCAGACCTGAAATGGGACAAGAACAATGAGAGTCTCTAAAGGCACTGAAACAAAGAATGCAATATTTATGCTCCTTATGATATCAAAAAGAGCCATGCAAATGCAATGTTTTATAGTTTATGCCAAAGCGTTTGATAAGGTCCGTAATACAGAACTGTTGAAATACCTTGTCATATGGATGGATATTAGATTAACTCAAATTTTATACTGAGAGCAAACTGCTTTCATATACGGAATTCAGTAAATATACAAAAAATTAGAAATTGGTGTAAGACAAGAATGTGTCTTCTCAATGGATTTATTCAACGTATACTGAGATTCTGAGGGAATTAGCTAAATCCTAAGATGATCCATCAATAGCGGCATCTATCTTAACAACATAAGATATAAAGATGAACGGTCTAGGCAAAAACGGTGAACCCCGGGCCGTATCTTTGGATATCTCGAAAGTTTTTGACAGGGTTTGGCATATTTATCTTCTGCGCAAGTTGAACATTTATGATATGACTGGGCACATGTTTGAACTGATACTATCTTTCCTCTCAAGTGGCGAAATTAAAATTATCCTGGACGGCCACTCGTCTACATCCTTTTATCCTAACGCGAGTGTTCCCCAGGGCGTCATCCTTGGTCCTACTGTCTTTTTTTAATTTTCATTAAGGACTTTCCCCATATATCAGCTCTCAACTTGGCATCTGCGGTGATGACAGAGCCATTTACTCCTGCCTCGATAGTAAGACTGATGAACCTTAACCTCCAGTCCGTCGTTAACTGGGGCAAAATATGGTTTGTCAATTTTAACGCCTCCAAAACTAAACTTCACTCCATTAATCATCTAAGAGAACTCTCTGTCTGCCATCAACATGGCTGATGCTAACCGCCAGGCAAGTGACTCGTTGTGTCTTCTCGGGTTAAAGTTCTCAGCTGATATGGAGTGAAAAGACTATATTGAATCCATTGCTAGGTCAGCTGCTAAGAATGTCTGTTCACTGCGTCGGACGCGAACATTTTTCTCTCCGGAATCTGTCTTGTATATCTATACGTTTACCATTCGTCCATGCTTAGAATATTGCTGTCATATATAAACATAAAATACACAATAGCTTTAAGTCCTGTCAATTTCGCAATGGTGGCCCAGGTGTCTACTTTTTAAAACAATGATGATCATGAAATCCTGATAATCTTGGAGAAGACATGAAAAAAAATATTCCTGATCTCTGTCCCATCGACAGATATCTTGGCAAAGTAACTAATCATTGAATCGAATAGTTGCGTAAATCATTCATATTCAGATTGGTACGTTACCTGATCAGGAAGGCGCGCCATAGGGCTGTTTACATTCGTTGTAGGTCTCGACCGACTTGAATTTTTATATCTAAAAGTAAGAATTAAAAACGTTCACTAATACCACAAGACCTCTGTTGTGGTGTTCCGAGTCAATTTGAATTCGACATACTGGCTTTTTAAGAATCACTTTACAGCAGGCAGGCGCGAAAAGGCATCGGGTTTTCATTCTGCCTGAGTTTCCAGAAAATTTATGAATTTTTTTTTTTGTAGTTGTTGTTTCTTCACACCTATTTTCCTGAGCTAACGTTTCCGCCAACATCTCAGCAGTAGGGCGTTAAACACTCAGCCCACATCACTAAAACAATACGCCGTCACTCGCCGCATGCAACCTGCGATAAACCACTTCCCGCATTTTCCGTTTGTATACGTCGAGTGATGTCGATGTTACCCGTTGTGAACCAATATATCTAAATCATGACAAACGTTGCACACATATACGCATATATATATATATATATATATATATATATATATATATATATATATATAAAATATATAAATATGTATTCGTGTTCCTGTGCATCTGTGTGATAAATATCTTCCTCAATTAACGCCCTTTGAAGTTTTTTAATGTTCTTTTACGTAACAAGATATTCTATTTCATGTGTAATTAATTTATTCAAATACATTTTCCTATATATATATATATATATATATATATATATATATATATATGTATGTGTTCTATCTATATTTACAATCTGTCTCCCAACATCTATCTATCTATATTTTACAATCTGTATGTAACATCTATCTATCTATATATTTACATGCATACATATATATGTATGTATATATATACACACGCATATATATATATATATATATAATAATGTCTAAAATTGGATATACTTATAGAAGAAAACTGCTCTCTATCGGAAATAGAGCATTTATAGATATACACAAAAGTGGATTAAAACTACAGGGTTCTGTCGGTTTCATGCCTCAATGTGATCTTCAGATCTTTAATTTCAAAGAACCGGCATGGTCTGTCTTTTTAATGAGTTATTGTATTTTATCAATTTTCCAATAAGGTATTGTTTATTGTTGCTTGGCTATTTCAAATTCTTCAGGTTTCCAAAGAATACAATGTTGTAGACAGTAATTCTACCTGACACATAGACACAATATATTTTCTTGAAAATGACTGAGATGGTCGAAGTTAATTGAACAAACAACGATACAAACATGCAATTCAAACAGTTTATCCACATTTTTGACCCCAACACGCAACACCTTAATCGAAATATTTAAAAATATAATAGAATATTAAACAGACTGACCTTTTCAGTTCATTTTAACCAAACTTGTTTGGATGAATACTTGCTGCCTAAATATACCTTATTCATGCACACATACATACATACATACATACACTTACGCAAGCACACACACACACACACACACACACACACACACACATATATATATATATATATATATATATATATATATATATATATATATATATATATATATCCGCTGTCTGCTCAACCCAGGTGTGGACTGAATTCGTGTCAGAAATAGAAATTTAACTGTGAAAGCTAAAAAAAAAACAGTCAAAAAACAAATAGAGAATTTAACCATTTCAATGTTTTAGTCAGACGAACCCACGAGGCAGGCAACAGGGGCGGGTCGTACGACATCGTGTAAATGAGTGGCTATGACGATTACCAGACATACCACCTTGTGGGGTGTACTGAAATATGTTGTTTACAGTTGTAAACCAAAATCAGTTCCTGAATTAAAACAAGCAATTTCTTGAATATTTTCCTGAAATTAATGTAGAAATATTTCAAATGGTTTGCAGAAGTGTTGCTGATCGGGTATAGCGTCGCATTGGAAATGGAGTGGAACATTTCGAACATGTTAAATAGTTTATTCATCATAACAATTGTGTTGTTTTAATGTGACAATGCTAATAAATTTTCTAAAACTATTTTTTCACGTTATTTTAATAAATAAAAATAGGATAATACTTTTGTTGCACCCTGTACATATATATGTATGTATGTAAGTATATGTATGTATACAATATGTGTATATTTTCTATATGCATAGAGAGAGATATAATAGTTTATGGGTTGGAATAAGATATGTGTGTTAATAGCAGACACCAAATTCCTCCTACAGATTGTAGTGCAAGAAAGCCAGAAGAAAGGATTAAATATCAACTGCAAGAAGACGAAATGCATGGTTGTTAGCAAAAGGTTGTCTGCAAAATACGAACTGCAAATCGGACATACCAAAATCAAACAAGTGCTGAAATTTAAATATTTGGGAAGTGTTTCAACATTGGACGGAAAGTGTGACATTGAAAACCGAAAGCTTATTGGTATAGCAAAAAATCTTTCCAAAAGCTTAGCAGAGTATTAAGAAATAGAGAAAAAAATCGCTAGTATCAAAGGAAACAGTATTAAAACGATACGGGATATCTGTCCTCCAGTATGGCAGTGAGTGCTGGATAGAAGGACGCTGAGGATATCATAGACAGTACATGTAAGCAACGACGACGTTTTAGAAAAAATGGAAACTAACTGTAAACTTACATTTACACCAGGAAGACACAGTTGAGGTTTCTGGAGCATGGAATGAGGAAGCCGAGGACTTGGAAAACTCACGGGACAGATAGAGGGCAAGTGTGACAGAGGAAAACAATACATAACATACATGAATGTCGGGGCTGGGTTTAGAAGAAATAACAAAAGAAAAACAAAGTTTATTAAAAGCTACAAGGGACAGGAAGTTGTGGAGAGTCATGATCAGCTACGTCCTGAGGAGACGCGGCATCTAAAGAAGATATCGTCAAATGATAAGGCTAACGAGCCTAACCCAACAAAGCCAGCAATGTAGTCTGAATCCACGAATCTATTTTTCGCGATATAAATAAATATAAATATTTAGCTGCCCCCCCCACCACCACCACCACACGTGGGGTCGCATGTGGCACAAGGCCGAGTTTTGCGTGGTCACCCGAGCCCGTAGGCCCGGCCCAAAATATAGCCTTCGACTATAATAAATAAATATATAAGCATATATGAAAAATATCAGTCAATTATATGCCATGTGTAATACACATTTAGGCAATCCTGTAACTTTCGATACATGACTGACGAGGCAGATTTTTTTCCACACAGTAGGTTGCCATTTCTTTCTGTGGTAGACAAGTTTCCATACAAAGCTATAGAACCCGGTCTATTCTGCTATTTACACATAGCTTGAGGGAGAAGATGAGGATTCATAAGTTTCCCAAGGGTATTAACACGTAAGTGGATGTAACTGATTAGACTGGAATTCGAACTCGATTCTCTCAATCCGAGCCGCTATCCATTACTCCTCCGTGAAAACCATGGTAAACATATTTTCCCTTATTCCTTTAAAAATTTGTGACATCATATTTTTTCTCAGGTGTTTTCTAATATTGTCATAGTAAATTATTATCGTTTAATTAGAACAGTTATTTTTCATATTCCCCTTAAAAAATTTAAATAGTTTTTTTTAAGCGGAATATGAAAATAGCTAATATCGATTTTTGGGTTATTTAAAAATAAGTTATTGTTGTTTCATGATTAATTTGCTCAGATGTTCAAATGGCGGCAGGGTGATATCACGCCTGAAATAATAATAATGATAATAAAGTAGGATATGCTGTCAAAAAGAAAACACTAAGTGAAAGAGAGGCGTTTTAAAATATCCCAAATGTTAATACGGTGTAAGGAGATTGAAATGTAAATGTTACAGAAAGTTAATTTAGAACACAAAATACAAACTTTTTGTAAGTGTACAAAGTATATCAGTTTACTAATAGAAAATTACTGGAATAATAATAATTTGGAACTTTTAAAAAAAAGAAATGGATTTTGACATTATATGAATCGAAGTTAAAATTAAGGATGTTTTGATCGAGAATTTATTTTTAAAACAAGAATATCTTTAGTTTACAAAGAGTGGAAAAAAATTAATAGCGAGGTGATAAACAATAGCGTCTTGTGAACCTTGGAAACCAGTCGATGAAAAAACTCAATTGTTTATTCTCCGAAGAGTGAAGTTTTAATTTATTAGTATGTCAGTATGTTCGCTCTAGAAAAACAGATACGTCACCAGTCTGGGACACGTGAGGCCAGTTCTCTTAATAAAGACACGAGCCAACCGGAGGAGAGAGAGAGTTTTGTGTTCGTCTGTCTTCGAATGCAGCCGAACTGTGTGAAAAGACACCAGAGATTGAAAACGAAGCGCCCGCTGTGTGTTGCTGAAGCTGGGGGCAAAAAAACGAAATACCGCCGCTAACATATAAGTACTGCTACTACTAATACTACTACTACTATTACTTACGAAAGTTGTAGTAGATGCGCAGACCAAAAAGGGTTATAAACGAATGCCATATCTCACCTTTACCGAAATTATTCGAAGTGTTTGTGTTTGTTTTGTTATTGTTCACATACCAGAAACATTCAACCTTTTGCAACAAGAATTAATTTTTGTGTGGTTGCTTTTATTATTATCATATATATATATATATATATATATATATATATATATATATATAAAAAAATTTTGTCGAATCGACTTGGTTATATTTATTTTTTCTGTTAACACTATTCTTACCCGACGAACTCGCAGGTGGACCAACGGAGAATTTCCGGATTTCTACGATCTGATGACCACTCTCCAGGATCAAAACAATCACAACGTGTCTAGAGGGTAGCTTCGAATTGACACTGGGAACTGGAGACTTGTGTTTAACCTGTAATACTGGACCATACCCGACCAATGGCCGGTCTTGTGGAGTACGGTGTTACAAAATAATTTAATTTTCTGCAAAGGACCACCTCAGCATTTCGATCACATATCAGAAAGCAGACGGAACCAGTGTATAAACGTAAGAGAAAATGTTGAGTTTTTCAAATAATATAATTACAAAAACTATTATCGCCTTATAAAAATTATTTGAGATTAACGACAATCAAAATGCCAGTCTTCAAGAGGTTTAATTGTCCTATAATTTCATATGACATTATAAAAAAAAGTATCTCAATGGAACGACTGCGTATTACAGCGAGGTAACTTTCGGTCACCCTGTTAGTACTACATCATTCCTAGTCAGTCTCTCTCGCTCTCTCTCTCTCTCTCTCTATATATATATATATATATATATGTGTGTGTGTGTGTGTGTGTGTGTGTGTGTTTATGTGTCATGATTCTCAAGCAGATCAAATCATTCATGTTATCCTATACTTGCTTGCTTTGAAGATATATCAATATTTTATATATGTACGTGTGCACAAACGCATTGATATTTGCATATATATATATATATATATATATATATATATATATATATATATATATTGGGTTACGTGTATGTGTATTCGCTCGTCTTAACTGTTGCATGTACATATGTATTTCTGGAGATCAATCGAATGAGAAATCATCAAAGAATACTTGAAAACAGAAAGGTAGCACGTTAAAAGGAATACACACACATACACACAAACATACACACACACACATATCTATCTATCTATCTATCTATCTATATATATATATATATATATATATATATATATATATACGTTATCTAAAGAACAAAAACGCAAAGACAGAATACTAGAAAAGTTAAGCCTACGGGAAGAGATTAAGTCGTGATTTTGCAAAACATTGCTTTATCGTAAAATGTTCCAGATAAAACGATAGGAAAACTCGACGGAGAGCATGATGGGAAGTGTTCACTTGAAGGAGAAGAAAAAAAAAAGAAAAGTTTGGTCTCAAAAGCAAACTCATGTGTTGAGAAAGAATCAGAATTGGAGGAACATTATTTTTTCAAAAAATATAAGTCGAAAAAAGTAAGTGTTTTGGCGTTACAGGATCCGAGGCGTAAGCATACAAGAAAAAACAAGTAATCCGGTGAAAGAAAAAAGCTAACTAATAAAAGATATTGTGAATGAAAAGAAGGTGGAGCGAGATGAATTACGAGACTTTAGATAAATAAAAAAAAATGTGGATGTGTAAGTTTGGCTAGATAATTTTGACCGAAATTGACTTTCTTTTCATAGTTTGTATATCTCTTCTGTTGAACAAACTCAGTAATATTTGCAGGCGCGTTTACCGAACGATAAGCTGAAAAGAAATATGGAAGCCCATGATGATAACAATGAACTGATGAGAAAAATCAAGATGCAATTTGGTTACAGTGCAGGGGGCGCATTGGCAATTTCTGAATAAAAACTTGAAATAAAGATATTTTTTCCTTTATAAAAAGCGACACACTTTATATTCGAAACTTTTAAGAAGCTAAAATTCTCTGTAAATTGATATACATCTGAGGAAAACCGGAGAGAACCCCGACCGAAACATTATGAAAACAACAAAGATGAGGACAATAGTCCGAATATATATATATATATATATATATATATATATATATATATATATATATATATATATATGTGTGTGTGTGTGTGTGTGTGTGTGTGTGTGTGTGTGTGTGTGTGTGTGTGTGTGTGTGTGTGTGTGTGTGTGCGCGTGTGTGTGTGTGCGTAAAATTGTCCAAAGGTTTGTTGACTCCTAGCTGTTTCAACTAAACTATTATCCCTTTTCAAGGATTATTATTTCTTTCCCCCTTTTTTGTTGCTATAACCTAAATAAATAAACGGAAACTTCTATCTCTCCGTCCGTATCACTGAAACGCCTCTAACTCGAGCGACATTTCCTCAAAATAGACATATCTTTTTGGAATCAGGATGTTCCCGGGATTGAAATTCTGCCATTCATCTGGTGCTTGAACATCCAGTATTCCATTTTTTTTCCGAATGAGCAAAAATTCAAATTTTAAATTTTAAAACTGAAAAAAAAATAAATGATTTTAAAAGTTTTTAAATTATATTGACTTTAAACTCTGTGATTTATTATTTTTTTTAAATTCAGTTTAATTATCGCCAATGCTTTGTGAATTGAGGAAATCGATTTTTTCAAAATACCAAGGAATCAGAATTAAAGAGAGAGGTTTCGTGACGTGAGATTTTGAAGTTCTGCAGATTTTGTGATTTGAAGAATTCAACTCAATTGAAGTTCCACGAGGCTTTTGATTTGAGGAGATCAATTTTCGGACTGAATTGGAATTTCGGCCTAAATCGGTCTTTTCGCCGGAATTAGACTCGTAGCGAGATTTAGTGTTCGAAGTGAGGTTTTGAAATTCCATGGAGTGAATTAAAGAATTTAATGTTGTTTATTGAAAAATACCATTGTTCTTTTCTAAACTGGACCAGAGGTCCCTTTAGTTTTGGGCCGGAAGTCCAATTAGCCCTGCGCAAGAGCTAGCATAAAGTCTAGCTAGTGTTATAATAAATGGTGCGTAAGTGATATTGTAGTCTCCAAATAAGGTCAGTACATTGTGATTGTTTTTATAATTAATATTATTAAAGATGAGTATCATTTTTCATACACACACACACACGTGTGTGTGTGTGTGTGTGTGAAAATTGTGTGTATATAAATATAAATAAAAGCGTGAAACCCAGGGTTACAAATTCACATCAATCCAACCAAATATATATATATATATATATATATATATATATATATATATATATATATATATATATATATATATATATATATATATATATATAATACCTTATTATGAGAAATAATTTATAACACTCTTTATATGTATCTTACAGAATTTTCACATTCTGTGATTTTCTTCTTCGAAACTTTATTCTAGTCAGTTCATTTTATACTTTTGTCATACATCTTCTCATAGCTTTTCTTATATCTTTTACTAGTAATCCGTATTTATACAGAAAAATTCATCGCAGATAGAGAAGAAAATGGGGTAAATTAAAAAAAGGAAGATTTTGTGAAAATAATGTAACATGAAAGAAAGAAATAGAATTAGAAGAAAAAATGGACGACATTTTGTGGAAAGAAACGAAGACTAGAAAAAAACGAGTCTGTTGGAAAGTGATTAATTGATTTTTAAAAAAAAAAGCATAAAGAATGAAAGAATATGTATAAGGATATTACTCAAAATAGCAATAGAAGGAAAGAAAAGAAGAACGAAAGACCAAAAAAGAAAAGAACAGGAAACAAAAACAATGGATGAAAGATCGAATGAAAAATGTCCGGAGTTATTCTGTGTTAACGATACAAAAGAAATGCTAAATTTATAATACATAAAAAGAAAAGAAAAAACAATAGGTTAAACGCAAAACACTCGGAATGATAAGTAAACGGGAGACGAACTGAAAAATTGAGGTATATAACCAAAAAGGAAAGGAAAGGAAATTTTGTTGGTGTGGAATCCGAGGAAGGAGAACAGAGACGAAAATAACGTTGGACGAAGGTTACAAAGGGTAGGAGAGAGGCCAAAGCAAAACAAGAAAAACAAATAAATTACGTCTTTGAACCGAAATATGCGAAACGTAAAGAATGAAGCGATTGGCGGGTAAAAAGAGCGATCGACCTACGTGAGCGCCGAAAAGGATGAATTCGCGGAGACAAATGCAGACAACGATAAAGTTGATTACTACTCTACAGCGTCCATCTTGGCTTCGCACGTTTTTCGTTTTTTTCTCTTTGCCCAACGGTGTCGATAGTTACACAACAAAAATAAATAAATATATATATATATATATATATATATATATATATATATATATATATATATATATATGTGTGTGTGTGTGTGTGTGTGTGTGTGTGTGTGTGTATAAATGGTGGATTACTAGAAATAAAACAATAACGAAAAACAATGAAGGAATGAAAGAAAGGAAAGAATAAGAAAAACAAAAAACAAAACTGGAACAATAATTCAAAGTGAAGTGTAAAACAGATAAACAAGAGCCGGAGACAAAAGATGCGAGATTTCATGTAATTGCTGTCCAACATTGGGAAAAATAACGATCAGTTGAACTGGACAATTCACTGAACATGGCGATTCATACATAGCGACAAAAGTGTGTATATCTTTCTGTATGTCTCTGCAGGAACATATGTTTGAGCGAGTTCCAAATTGCATCGGCACATATGAAAGAACGCAGACACATATCAATTTTATTGCCCTTCTTTCAGCACACATGGGCACACACAAACGCACAACATATAAAAAGATACGCCACCAATTTTACGGCATCATACCTTCCCAGAAATACCGGATTATCGGACTTGCCGGTTAAACAGTTGCCACCTAAGAATAATTCAAGATATGGCCGTGTAATTCCCCTTCATAAAACTAGGCTACGAACAGTATACCGATTGAGAAATGAACTGGAAAACATTTTTAAAGATCACGAAATATATATTACCACAACTACCAATAATTAAATAAATATAAATAAATAAATATAAATAAATAAATAAATATAAATAAATAAAAAAATAAATAAATAAAGATAAATAAAAATAAATAAATACTTGCTGAAATATATACGTTGATCCAGATTAATTTATTTAATTTTTTTGATTTTTAATTAGCAGGGATAGGGAGGGAGGATAAGAGATAGAATCCGTAATTGAATTAAATATATGTGTCTGCATGTGTGTTCGTGTATATGTTTGTGTGAGTGTATATATATATATATATATATATATATATATATATATATATATATATATATGTGTGTGTGTGTGTGTGTGTGTGTGTGTGACATATTGAGAACAAGATAAATGTAAGTGGAATTCGCATAAACATATGATCCATCTTGAAGTATTCTGGAAAAACGGTCGGTTAATTGTGCCGTTCCAGAAACTACCTGACTCCTCCTTTCCATGATTCAGATATGACACAAAATAAAAGATTGCTGCGAAATCTGGACTGGAGCAGTTCAGGTCTTTTAAGGGAAACCCGTATTTGAAAAAAAGAAAAACACCGCGTATTTATTTTAAACATCTATCTGTGCGTGCACGATTTGATAGCGGCGAGCCTTATTCCGTTCGACCACAGAGAGTGAACAGCTAAGTAAAGTTCGATTTCCCGCTTGCTGAGTCGTTCGCTCTGTGTACCCGAGCGGTCTGTTTCATGCCGGATCAAACACTGGTTTTTCCTTCAAAGGAGGACGAAGGTTCGAACCTTGCTAGTGAGCACATATTATTCATTATGATATAACGAGTACATTTCAGATACAGGTATCCTCTAAAAGTAACGTTTGAAGTAATGAAAATGTTGGATTAAAATATATGAACATTAACTGAATATATATATATATATATATATATATATATATATATATATATATATATATAAGAACATAGAAATGAAGAGCTAATCATATATATATATATATATATATATATATATATATATATATATATATTTATAAGAACAGAAATGAAGAGCTAAACACAGTGGGAGAAGAAAGAGTGGCAGAAGGAGAAAGAATGAAAGAATGAAAAGAAGAAGGGGAGCACTGCTTAGGGATTTTAAGAAAGTGTAGCTCCCCTGAATAAACACCTTGTACATTTTGACAGAATGGATACAAGCATCGAACGATTTGCAAAGATTGAACAGATGACACACGATGTGTTTCCTCCGCATCCTGAAATTTCTGAGGAGAAAAATAAAGGAAACAATTCCGAGAAAACTTACCATATTTGTTTGAAAAAGGCCTAAAAGGGAGGCTGGGCTAGAAACACGGTTACCGCTAGCCTCGCCTTCCCTGACGACATCGATGATCCACAACCAAGCATCAGCAGCGAATAAGATGCTTTTTATTTGTATATATTTTGGTATGTTTTTCAGTGAGATCGTTTTCCCTTTCTTTTTTTTTCTTTGTTTGTACCTGCATTTTCGTTTTTTTATATTTAGCTAATATTAAACCAACTGTACAAATAGGACACAAAACAATGTGTACAGAGAAGATACAAACAAACGTAAAGAAAATATAAAAAAATATTTTAAAAATAAAATAATACCTAAAGAATGATAAGGACCTTTATATCATAATACACGCATACGTACACATATAAATCCCGGGAACATCCTGATTCCAAAAAGGTAAAATATGTCGATCTAGAAGAAATGTGGTCCGATTTAGAGGCGTTTCAGTCACACGGCCGGAGAGATAGAAATTTCCGTTTATTTTTTTAGATTATAGCAACAAAGAAAATTGGGTGCAGGGAAGAAATAATAATCCTTGAAAAGGGATAATAGTTTAGTTGAAACAGTTCAGTCAACAAACTTTTAAACAATTTTTACACACACACACGTGCATGCACACACACACACACACACACACACACACATATATATATATATATATATATTGTACAGATCGAAATCAACACTGCATGGTGATTAACATTCACAGCTCAAAAGATAATCATGAATTATACAATTCTGTGGCTACACTTATATTTTATTTTAAAATATCTATTAACAACATTGAGTAATCACTTCAAATAAACATGACCAATATTAAATAAGTGGTTAGAACAATATTATATGTTACACAACTCATACATCTTGCCAAAGAAAAATGTTTTGCAACTTTTTAGTAAAATATATTGTTTTAATCAATTTACCCGAAGTAAGACAATAATGCCACGAAGACGCAAGAGGTTACTGAGAGTGAAAGAAAACAGGAAGAGTCAGCCGAAGGAATCGAACACCCAATCCTAAACAGAAAACAAGGGATAAACCTTCTGCACCTGTTCAAAAGATCGGGAAGAAGTTTTAAATGAGCGATAGGTGATTTTATAATTTGTAAAGAACAAAAAGAATTATTACAAGTTATAAGAGTTAGACGCCCGTTTGCACTACATATATGCGATTTTTCAATAAAGCGTTTCTTTGACTAAGCGCCTCCCTCCAATAACAGCCCCCTTAAAAGACAAATTTCTATATAATCGATCCGAGATTATACGAGATAAATCGCGCGCGCACACACACACACACACACATATGGCGCGCACTCACGCACACACGGTGAGCATTCTCTCTCTCTCACACACACACACATGCGTAGTGTTATCATCTGACATGATATCTTGAGAGTAAGTGTAATTTACACTTTCTGCAACCATTGCATTTTTTCTTGTGCTTTTGTAGGCCAAATCGTGGTTGATACACCACGACAATGCACCTGCTCATAACGCCCTGAGTATCCGGCAGTTCCTGCCCGAGAATAACATCGCCGAACTGGAAAAAAAATCCCTTGCTCCATGTGACATTTTAGTTTTCCCCAAGCTGAAGGAGATCATCAAGGGGACCCGTTTTGAAGGCTTGAATTGCACCAAGAGGACCGTAACAACTAAGCTGAGATGCATTCAAATAGAATCCTTCCATCAGTGTATAGAAGTTTGGCAGAAAGGGATGGAAATAACTCGAGGGGGATTATTTTGAAAGAGAAACCATATGGTTTTTAGGAATGTAAACAATAACGGAAATAGAAAGCTGTTGTGAATTAAGTTGAATTCAGACAAGTAATATTACT
Source organism: Acanthosepion pharaonis (assembly GCA_903632075.3). Taxonomy (NCBI): domain Eukaryota; kingdom Metazoa; phylum Mollusca; class Cephalopoda; order Sepiida; family Sepiidae; genus Acanthosepion; species Acanthosepion pharaonis. The sequence continues at coordinate 2,067,881 of CAHIKZ030005255.1, read as the reverse complement.
AACTGGATCGATTAAAGGCAGCAGTCAGTGAAAAACAAACGGTGTTTTCCAATCGGAAAAGTCTCTTTCATCAGGAAAAATACCGGCATAACGTATTTCTGCAGACACAGCAAAAATTGATACAACATGACTGGCTTTCTTATATTGTAAGCGCCATACTCACCAGAGCGTGTACCCTTCAGATTACCACTAATTTCGATCCCTAAATATTTTTTCATAATGAAAAGAATGTCAAAAAATATTTAGAAGTCTGTATACCGGGCTATATATATATATATATATATATGTTAAGAAATGGACGAGGTCCGACAATTTATTTATTAAAGACATTTTTATTTATGTTTAACGTTGTTATTTTTATAGATATTTTTGTATCTATAAAAATAACAAACATAAATAAAATGTCTTTAAAAATATATATATATATATATATATATATATATATATATATATATACCATTTCTACGATACAACGTTTCAATTGGAGAATTTTGCTGTTACACGATTTGGACAATTTTGCTATGAAGCCCGGTATATATATATATGGTGTTGAAACAAAATGGCTATTTTTGTAGTGATTTTATAACATACTTATTTTATAAATTTTTTTATAAAAATAATTATATATATATATATATATATATATATATATATATATATATATATTTTTCCAATTGAAACGTTGTATCTTAGAAATGGTTAAAGATATTTTACTGGGATTCTCCGAGCTTTTTATAACACTATTGGATTTTACTTTGAGCAATAAGAATGTATAATTACTCTCCATGTTTAACAGAAGAAGTGTGATGAAATCAATCATAAACGAAGATGACATGATCATCATTAATTAATCATAGCTAAGTATCGTAAGCTCATGAAGGATTGAAATATAGTTCAAATATATATATATATATATATATATGTGTGTGTGTGTGTGTGTGTGTGTATTTTATTAAGTAGCAAATTCTTTTTAGCTATGTCTGATTGAATAAATTACAGATATTATGTCTGCTAATTTTTAATAAAATCCGTTAATACTCACGAATAACCTTCCGTGTATTGATGTTAAAGGATGAGGGAAATGTTCTATAACTGTTTAAATTCCTTTTTTTTTCATTTTCCAAGTATTTTCGATCTTCTTCCAAGATCATCTTCAGGGTTGCAAGTCGTACAAAACTATGTTGTTATTTTATATATAAGTATTTATACAAATATGTGCGTTGTTATCCATTAGTGTAATTTTTTCATTATGCTTTTAAATGCAAAACTTTTGACAATGTGCCGAGCTTTTCTTAGAAGGTGAAAAAAATTGTCCATTACGGAATTTTTTCTCTATGTTATAATGTCATGAAAAAGAAGATCTTTTTTCTCTATGTTATAATATCATGATAAAGAAGATCTTTTTTCTCTATGTTATAATGTCATGAAAAACAAGATCTTTTTTTTTCTATGTTATAATGTCATGAATAAGAAGATCTTTTTTCTCTATGTTATAATGTCATGAATAAGAAGATATTTTTTCTCTATGTTATAATATCATGATAAAGAAGATCTTTTTTCTCTATGTTATAATGTCATGAAAAAGAAGATCTTTTTTCTCTATGTTATAATGTCATGAATAAGAAGATGACTCACAGGTTTCACGTGCGATTTCATTTTCAATCTTTATCATTCACCCTTGGACTGTCATAGCTGAAACTCCTCTCTCAGGTGCCAAACGTCGTATAGATTGAATAGGAACATTTTTAGTTGACCTCTTTATCTCTAAGTTGAAATGAGGATCCGTCTTCCTGATCCAATTTTTCACTCTACCGTTCCCTCTTTTTTAAACTTATTCACAAGGTGGTCTGAAAGTATTGTAGCCCCTACCAAAAAGTAATGAGAGCAACAGAAGAACAAGTAAACAGTAATAAAAATCACATGTACTGGATTCAGTTTATTCACTTTCTTTGACGCTGTCACACATCAAGAAGTCTGTATGAACAGCCACCATTTTTGCGGCATAAAATGATGCGGCGCAATATCATGTGTGACAATTTACGAAGGTGTGCTTTGGTGATCGTTGCAAAGGCTCTCCGAGTGGCGTTCTTCAACTGATGGGTATCCATTCTGGTACCGTTCATCTGAAACATCTTCCTTGATAATACTCCATAGAGTGCTAAAATAGAAAATTATATTGTGTAGGGGTGACAAGACTTTCATACCACACTGTAGGTTACGTCATATTTTCCTCTGTCCTCTTGCTTTTAATATGACCTGTGAGCGACCAATTCTTCAACTAGTCTTCATTAGGCATCCAAGAAATGCCAGATGTTTCTTTCGGTGTCTGTGAATCCTTTTATTTCCATTTTCCTTACAACTTTCTCTTACTCAAATGCTACTTCCACGGCATTCTCAGCATCCTTCTGTATAATCCCATTTTCTTTCCCTCAGGTCACCTATTCGTCTGTGATGAAATAGTCAAGTATTCACTGTCATACAGAATTACTGCTATCACATAGCTGTTCTTTGTTTCTAGTGAAATTTTTCTCTTTTTTAATACTTTGCTTAGCTTTTGGAAGGCATGTTTCCCTATTAATTTGCTTCTTCGTGTTTCAGTTTCACATTTTTGTTTGTATATTAAAACGCTTCTCAATTATTTTATTTTTACTTGCATGACATAGACATCTCATATTCGTGAGAAAACTGTCATTGTCAAGAGTATATGCCACAACAAACCCCACCCACATCACAGTCAGTTAAGATTTTGATGTAATGGAATAACCTGTCACCCCCATAAGTGACTCCACTATAGATATTGAACTCACATTCTTTGGGTCCTGTCACTGGATCTAACTAACGCCTTTATCCACTGTACCATGTGTCCGGTTCAGGCAGTGGAGAACTTGGAGAGGGGAATTAACAGCAGATAACTGATAACTGGCATCCATTAAACATGGCACGTGGAACTAGAACAGTCTATAAAGTGAGTGAAATAAAGGGTTCGGTTCGACATCCCAAGCACCTGAAGAAGGCCGGAGCGTACAACAGCCGAAACATTGTGATAAATATGGCGACAAAGAGAAGGACAATAGTCCGAATAAAGAAAATAGTGTACATAATACCTCATCTCAGAAATATAGACAGAGTAATGGTACAGTCTTAGTATTTGAATAAATGAATAAGTATTAAACTGTTTTTTTCAAATAATTCTTTTTACTATGTTCCTTTTAAACATTTGTGCCCTGCGTTCATAAATAATTTTAATCCTTCTGCCTGAGCCTCAGAGTCAAAATCCACAAATAACTGGTATGCAATATTTCACGATAGATATAAAAATAGTTATAAGTGTTTACCCACCGTTCAACCGGTGGATGGGCATGACGTCATTTTTTCTCTACCACCGGTAAAGCGGTGGTCAGTGCTTAAAGGGTTAATATTGGCCTTCCCTTATGTGAAGCAGAAGAATTGGTCACAATTTCTAGTGATCGAGGACTTAAAATTAAATATTCGACGTAACCTATTGATACATTTTGGATTTCAATACTAAAGGAATATCCCACATTAGCTTAAAAGGCTTTATGACTTTTATTGCAATTTTCTACTTCTTATTTATGTAAAGTAGGCGCCTCAACCCTAAATAACATCAAAAATAAGAAGCGAGAAAAGCTACGCTCAACTGTAGAAGAAAAGAGAATGTGCTTATCGGATATTCGACCAAACATTGAAGAAATCGTGAAAAATAACCAGACACTGAATTCACACTAAATAAGCTGCACAAATAGTTAAATAGAAACATTAAATAAAGTAAGTTCATATTTGTGTATGTATTTTTTTTTTAATCTATGGTTTTATTTCATAACATTTAAATGTATGCCCCTTAAAAAATTCCGTTGAGTGTGCCGTTATATCTTCGTTTGTTCCTAGGTGTGCCGTTGCTTAAAAATGTTGAGAAAGACTGCTTTGGGTCGTGTCGTCACAGAAGACGGTAAAATAAGACATCGAGACTAGAAGGCACTTTGGAATAGAGGATAAACAAAGAGGATCAGTTTGTATGAAATATCAAGCGTCCTGTTTGACCGTGAATGATGGAACACCAAATGAGGCAGTGAGTCTACAATATTAGCAAAAGTCAATTTATACTATTTACATCATTCGGACTGTTGTCCTCATCTTTATTGCCATACTAGCAGCATGGCCCGGCGTTGGCCGTGCTTGATTAAAAAATCCTACGACTCATACAGCAATCCCTATCATTTGACCCTAAATAACGTCAAAAATAAGAAGCGAGAAAAGCTACGCTCAACTGTAGAAGAAAAGAGAATGTGCTTATCGCATATTCGACCAAACATTGAAGAAATCGTGAAAAATCACCAGACACTGAATTCACACTAAATAAGCTGCACAAATATTTGAATAGAAATATTGAAATAAAGTAAATTCATGTTTGAGCGTGTATTTTTTTAAAACTAGGTTTTTCTTTCCCAACATTTAAATATATACTCTTTAAAAATTTTGCTAAGAGTGCCATGTTATTTTCATTTGCTTCTTGGTTTACCGTTGCTTAAAAAGGCTGAGAAACACTGCACTAGGCTATTATACTCGTAGAAATTAAGTGTAGCTTACCCGAAGCGATATGCAACTGATGAAGGCCGGAGGACACAAAATCCGAACGTTGTGAATACAACAAAGATGGGGACAACTGTCCGCTTGTAAATAGTGTAAATAGTTCTCATGCAATTTTAACTTAATGTGTAACAAAATAATCGTGCCAAGGATGAAATTATTTGAAAAATTATTATTCTGCAAAATATACGATAGCCGTTTGAAATAATCATGCCGGCGAACATTTTGTAATAATCAGTTCAAATAGACGTTCCTCCGGGAAATTTTAATATAATTAATTAATTTCAATATAATTCTAATATTTAATAAACGTACAAAATCATTGTACCACAACTAATATTATTTAAACGTTTGTTGTTTTTGTTTAGTAGCATATCAACCTCTCTGGGTTATAGAAATCTGATGTTATATGCTAAATTAAGGATTTCTTAGGGCGGAAGTGTCGAGCTATACTTGAGATCGACATATAATAGTATATACTGTATTTTTTCTCTTCCATTGTATGCCAGATCGGTTCAATAAGGTTACATTAGCAGCTGATCTAAAAAAAAAATGTCCTCCATTCTGTTATTCACTGGGGCAAGAAGTGAATTGTCCAAAACGAAACTGCCCTCTTTTAATAATCTTAAGAAGCTTTTTTTTAAAACTTACATCAACATGGCTGATTCTAACATCCAGAAAATTGACTTCTTACTCCTTCTCGGGCAACTCATTTGCGATGACATGGAGTGGAAAGATTATATTTTATCCATTGATAGGCCTGTTGCTAGTAAATTTCGTACATTATGTCATGCAAGACAATTTTTCCTGCGAAAATATTATACATTTATAAGTCGACTATTCATTCATGCCTTGAATATTGCTATCACATCTTACTTGTGTTGTCTGTTGTGTATTTAGAGATTTTTTATAGAAATATAAAGAAGAGTCTGTAATGATACGGGTCTTGAGTTGGCATCTCGATTTCAGTCACTTTCCCAGCACCGTAAAGTAGCATCCGTCTACCTTTTCTATAAATATTTTCATGGTAATTGCTCTTTAGTATGTAGACTATATGAATTTAAGCGCAGAACTAGATTGGCGGCAAGATATCATAATTTAACAGTTGGAATAACTAGATGTAATCACAAGATCTATGCTAACATTTTATCTATGCTAACATTTTATTACCGTGTACTTCTCGCTTGTCAAATTCTCTTCAGACTTTTTGCTTTTTAGTTAATTTCAAAATCCATTCTTCTAAAATATCAATCGTTATCTTCTGTCTTTTTAATTCCTGTTCTTTTATTGTTTTCACTCCGTATTAAGTTTTTTTTTCTTTTTCTCATATTCACTAACACTTGGTAACCCTTTTTGATAGTGGAACACACCTATTCCGTAGTTAATAGACTCTCCCACCTATAATAAGTAAAAGTAGTAAGAGTAACGAGGAAGTCTTTCAGTGAGTCTGTCTGAGTTCAGTCTGAAGTCGGACGACCGCCTGACCGGTTGAACTCTCTGCCTTCGGGCGGAGAAAAACCCGAAAGAGGCTACGCCGAATGGCGGATTCTATGTCGGGGAGGTAAACCGACCCTGAACCCGTTTATACGGGTTCAATGGGCATATTTTTGGCCGGGCCCACGGGCTCGGAAATCCCACGTTAAACCGGCCTTGTTCCACATGATGCCCTCGTCGGGGGGTGGGGGGACTAAATACCGTCGCTCAATGGGTCGGTCTGAGTTCAGTCTGAAGTCGGACGACCGGCTGACCGGTCGAACTCTCTGCCTTCGGGCGGGGAGGAACCCGAACGAGGCTAAGCAGAAGGGCGGAGTCTCTTTCCGACCCTGAGCCCGTTTATACGGGTTTTAAAAGGGCATATTTTTGCCGAGCCCACGGGCTCACATGATGCCCTCGTGGTGGGGTGAATGAATATCGCTCAGTGGCTCAGTCAGTCGATGCCAGACGACCGTTAGTCGGATACTAAAGTATCAGCGACCACAACTAGATTTCTCTGCGTCATTACCTATTATATCAAGTTCCTAACGTTTTGTACGTCGAACCTATTTTAGGACCGACTTAGTACAAATAAAAGCCTCCACTGTGAAACCACCCCATAACACCTTTACATCTTAGTGGCTTTATGTCTAGTTTGGGGCAAATATATACAACAATTGTGTAATTATATCTATAACTTTGAGAATAAGAATAAGTAGCTTTGTTCAGACAAAATAATGATTTCTTTGTCATAAAAAAACAAGGTCATAAATTACGTTGCCCACACCAAAATTATAATCTTCGCTGTGTACTGTTTATAATATGCTTTATATCTGTTGTTTTAAGCTCAAAGAGAAACCAGTATTAAAAAAAAAATCTTGAACATTCGCCAAAAGCTAAACAAACTACTGGGAAACAGGATAATTCTGTTAGGAAAAAAAAGGAAAGGGTCTTGTTATGTTATATCAATCCTCTTGTACAGCAAGTGAATGTAGGACAATTTTCTCAGCAATTAAAAGAAAATGGAGGTAAATTGATTCTGCAGAAGGATTTTGAGAATGTCATGGACGGAACGATGAAGTAAAGGAAATAGTGGAAAAAAAGGACACTTATACTGAAATGTGACGAGCGCATAAAGGGGAAGGACGGCTTGGAGAATTTGACACTCAAATGGCTTATCGAGAGGGTCGAGAGAAAGCAGCGCGCCACCTACATGACGACATAGTATGGACGACCTAGCGGAACTTAAGGTAAGAGGTACAAACGTCATTAAGTGTAATAAGAGATGTGACATTGTAGAGAGCCATGATCGGCTACGTCCTTAAAAAGCCATGGTTCGTAGAAGAAGATGAAGTTAATTAAATTTTCTAAATAATTAAACACTGACTAGGCTTTTAAGGGTCCATCAAAAATTATCTTGTAACATATTTGTATATTCATGTAGTACAAGTATAATAAATAAAAAAATAAATAAATAAATGAATAAATAAATAAATACAAAATATCCGGATAACCATCAGGTATGGAAAGACAAATTACCATCCTTTCAGCTAAGTTAGCTCCTAATAAGAAAAAAAAGATGGTATTTTTTTTGTAAATTATTTTACTTAGAAACTACATCTTATCCCCCTTTGTGTCTACATTCTTCTTTTATAGAATAAAAGATGTAGTCTTTTTTTTCGGTGGGTTGGGGGGTGTAGCATATTCAACTATTTTCGGTGAGAATATAAAAAGCACTTCCTTGATTTCATTTCTCCTTGACCTTTAAAATGCTTAGAACACACATTTCTCTCTCTCTCTCTCTCTCTCTCTCTCTATATATATATATATATATATATATATATATATATATATATATATATATATATATATATATATATATATATATATATATATATATATATATATATATATATATATATATATATATATATATATATATATATATATATATATATATGTATGTATATGTATGTATGTATATATATATATATATATATATAGAGAGAGAGAGAGAGAGTGGGGGGAGAAATAGATAGACATAGAGAGAGACGAACATGGGTAGATAAACAAAGGAAGGCAAAAACTATTTTCAAGCCATTACCATTAGGCTCAACTCTCCATATTTTTTCGTCAATTGTTATGATTCAATCACGAAAATTTTTGTGTGAATTTGCATCAATTTTTAAAGAAAAAGAAAGATTTCAAAAACTCATTCTTTCTTCCCTACCATTAGTAATATTCTTCCATCTTAGAATTCCTTCTCTCGCTTACCATTCTGACCACATTTGCTCGCTATCTGAAGACATGCTTTCTTTTTCTTTTCTTTTTTATCTTATCTCATTCATTTTTTTCTCTCTGTCTCTCCGTACCACAGTTAACGCATTCATTAATTCATTCATTTATAAAACCGTTGATAGTTGTACACCCTCATCATTTTGATGAACGTTAGTTTATCCTATACTTAAGCTATTTATCGAAAGACAAAAGGAAAACAATGTATTTTCAATGCGCCGATATTCAAGGGCGCTAAACACGGAGGTGCAAGCGAGAAAGAGAACGAGAGAGAAGCTGGCAGATGACTGATACAGCAGATTATATAGTAAAAGTACTATAATTCACGGTACGCTAAGCTGTATTTACCGATTGGTTTGCCAGCCCGCCTGCCGGCCTGCCCACGCTTTCATACCCAACAATCGCTTTGAAATTGGTGTCTTATCAACTCAACATGATTCCACACCAATTCTTCTTCTTCTGCTCGATTTGTTAGAACTACGAGAGGCCTAATGGTTACGTTCTTTTATTTCTCACTGCTATACTTAAATACTACACATATATACCCCATATATATATATATATATATATATATATATATATATATATATAAATTTGTGTGTGTGTGTGCGTACACACAGATATATATTTGTTGTGGGTTTGTATATGTGTGTGTGATCTTATTTGTACATATTTGAGGTTGAATGGAAATTCGACTGCCCTTTTTTCCCACTACAAATTAGTAAGATTAGGAATAATATTGGTGTTGGGTGGATAGCGATGGAGCAAACGCCGAAAGCAGATGTGTCGACGTTTCAGACAGTCTGCTGTTTATTTTGAGACTAGGAATCATTTACGAACAATCAGTCAAGGAGCTAATCAATAAACAAAACTATCAACAGATTTACTATTTATTTGCGTGTAAAATCATAAAGCCACGCGCATAGAAAGGTCTATACAGTGAATGTAGTCTGGCACATGTGTACAACGGGTCCTATTGTGTCTTGGTCCGCATTTTTATCATCATTCAATTCTCCGTTAGAATATGGACCTGGGCCGTCCACTAAAGCAGAGTGTGAAAAGTTAATACTAACGTCATTTGAAACCTAATTTGAAATCCTGTCTCTTCGTCTTTTTTTTCAAAATTGAAATCACCCCAAGCAATTCTACTAATACATAATGGGCTACAGGGTGTAAAACAATTAGAAAACAGAAGCATTATTAAGGAGCGAGAACAATAGAAGTGTAATGAAGAAGACAGTAAATAACGATTGATATTGAATTTAAATTTTTGAAGATCAAACTTCACTGAAAACCAAGAAGCCGGTAGAGAGTTCCACAAGCGAGAAGCATCAAAACAAAAACTGTTAGCATAGAACTTACAGCTACATCTAGCCAAATCAACTGTAAATTGATGAGATCTTGTAAATCTAGTACTGCGCGTAAATTCATAAAGTCTAGATACAATTGCGAAGACCACATCCGAAGAATTATCATGAAAATATTTATAGAAAAGGAACAAGGAACTTTACGGCGGTGGGAATGTAACTGAAGCCGAGAGGCCAGGTCAGGACCAGTAACATTGCTAATTCCTCTTTGGACCGTATCAAGCGTCTCTAAATATATAGCAGAGACACCATATGTGGCAGCAATATTCGAGGTATGGACGAATGGTAGATTTAGAGATATGAAAGACAGTTTCAGGAGAGAAAATTGTCTGGCACGACATATTAATTACCAACCATCCTAGCAGCTGACCTAGCAATGACTATAGTCTTTCAACTTCAAAAACGTTAGCCTGAGAAGGAGCAACGTGTCACTCTCCTGGAGGTTAGCATCAGACATACTGATGAAAGGCAGAAAGGGGTCTCTCAGATAATTCATCGAAAGCAGATTCCTTGTCCATAGAGAGCAGTTTTTTTTCTCCATAGATCTTGTAAAATTTGGGATGATTAATTATAATTCGATGCCGTCATTCTAACTGGGTTGACGTTCATGGATTATTAATTGCTTACCACAAAAGTTACGATACTGTTTCAAATTTTACATTGAAAGTAAACAATGATGATAGACCTCACGAATGTATTTTAATATGATTTACATTGACGAACAAGAAGTGAAGCTTAGAAATACGTAACAGTAATGATAGATGGCATGACTGTACCTTAACGTCATCGAATGTCCCGTATTTCTGTCCTGGGTATGACGATAAACTACACCCAGCAGCAAAAACCCTGATCCGATGACTGAGGGCTTTGAAGAGCGTGGGACAACCTCTTAACTGCCGCTGTTCCCAGTTCCATACTAACACGAGGTTGTAGTACCTGTTTGGATCCCAACTATGGGCAAATAGTGAAAACCTCAAACTGGAGGCCAAACCCTAAAAAAGTATAAAAATAAATTTTATAGTAAAAATTACAAGCAATACATTTTAATGGTAAAAAATTACCAGCAATATATTTTAATGTTAAAAATTACCAGCAATATATTATAATGGTAAAAAATTACGAGCAATACATTTTAATGGTAAAAAAATACCAGCAATACATTTTAATGGTAAAAATTATCAGCAATATATTTTAATGGCAAAAAATTACCAGCAATATATTCTAATGGTAAAAAATTACAAGCAATACATTTTAATGATAAAAAAATTACCGGCAATATATTTTAATGGTAAAAATTACCAGCAATACATTTTAATGGTAAAAAAAATACCAGCAATACATTTTAATGGTAAAAAAATTACCAGCAATATATTTTAATGGCAAAAAATTACCAGCAATATATTCTAATGGTAAAAAATTACGAGCAATACATTTTAATGATAAAAAAATTACCGACAATATATTTCAATGGTAAAAAATTACCAGCAATACATTTTAATGGTAGAAAATTACCAGCAATATATTTTAATGGTAAAAATTACCAGCAATACATTTTAATGGTAAAAAATACATGCAATATATTATTGTACAAAAATGATACCAGAAATATATTTATGAAGAAATTACTAGCAATATATTTTTGTAAAAGAAATTACTAAATGTCCTAAGAAAATTAAATTACGACATTAAATGACTCATAAGGAGTTGATATGCCACTAAACAAATAATCCAAAAAACAGTATCATATCACCTGTGCTCTGACATCACGTGAGTCAGTAGGAACATTAGTTATACTGTTCATCCCAAAATATCACCGGTAATCGGAGTTCGGACGGGTATTGATTGTGGGTACAAGACAAATAGAATATCCCATTTGTAAAACTTGTGGGGATATCATCGATATACGGTGTCACAGGTGGCATGAAAATACCTCGCTGGAGTTATTTCTGAAGACATTTTGAATTCGATTTCTGATTTAACAGACATTTTCAGGCGATTTCCAGAACTCTTTTCTCTTGCATATAATGTGCTAGCCATAAACCATAGCCGAGAGAATACTGCTAATTGATTATCGGATACATCAAGTGATGAGATCTGAAAAGCTATTACATACCCAGACTTCCCTGGATTAGACGGAATGATATATATATATATATATATATATATATATATATATATATATATATATATATATATATATATATATATATATTCATTGAATAAGACAGACAAGTTGCTTTGATTTACATTTTTTATACAATTTCTCATGTGTTCTAATTTTTTTTTTTCAGATGATAAATTATTTAAAGACTGAATGTGCTACATTTAGCCACTTTCAAAAATTTAATATTTTAACTGTGCATGAAAGAAGGATTGCTGCCAAAATACACACACACACACACACACACACACACACATATATATATATATATATATATATATATATATATATATATATATATATATATATATTTTGTGTGTAACAATTACTGGGAACGAGGCCGCATAAGAAAAAATTGCCATTTCTTTTTATTAATTCAATTTAAATTTTTATTTTTATTTAAAATAAAAATAAAAATTTGTTATTTTCGGATCATAATAAAATATACGCACACATTAATTATATCATCTCTACTTTAAGATAACACAGAAGCAGATAGAAAAGAATTCTAACTACCTTTGATCTAAAACTGAGACTATAAGTAAAAATTAGTCGGGTTTATACTTGATGTTCAAGGTGAAAATTAGTCTGATTTATATTTGAGTCTATAGATAATCAATGGTCGTGTTTATATTTGAGTCTATAAGAAATCACTGTCGGATTTATACATGAGTCTCTCGGTGAATATTAATCTAATTTGTACTTGGCACTTTAAGTAAACATTGGTGAGGTTTATACTTGAGTTTCCAGGTGAACATACATCTGATTTATACTTGACTCTTTAGGTAAATAATTGTTGGGTTTATACCTGAGTCTACAGGTAAAAATTGGTCAGGTTTATACTTGAGTCTATAGGAAAACATTGGTCAGGTTTATGCGTGACTACACGGATAACTGGTCTATACTTCGCTCTGTAGGTAAACTTTGATAATTGGATATATACCTGATCTATAAGAAAACGAGGTCGGGTTTATATATGGGTCTTCCATTATCCACAAAGAAGTTAACGTGTTTATTGGGGTATTACCAGTGTATAATGATGCTGATAGCGTATTCTAAGCCACTAGCTGATGACGATTTCATTAAGATATTTTCATATAAACCCGGTCTGGCCAAACAGCGGCTCGTTAGCCACATCCGGCTCGCCAGCCACATGCGGCTCGCCAACCACATGCGGCTCGCTAGCCACATGAAATTCTTTGACATTTAATATATGGCTTGTGTAAATATGTTGGCTGATCTTCTTTTTCCGTCACAGTCAATATAAAAGATAAACATGGACACTTCTGCCACTACCAACATATCTAGCTACAGTTTTATTCCTCCATGTTCTTGTAGCTGTCTTTAAATTTAGCTGTGTGGAATTTGGCGGAGGCACGGTGGAATAATGGGTAGCGGCTTGGATTGAGGGATCGGAGAGCCGAGTTCGAATTCCAATCGAATCCATTACACTCACTTACGCGCAATTACCCTTGGGAAGGGTATGAATCCTCTTCTTCTCCCCTAATCTATGGGTAAATAGCAGGACAGACCGGGTTCTATAGCTTTGGATGGCAACTGGTCTACCGCAGAAAGAAATGGCTAAAAATGCTGCGAGAAAAATCTGCCTCGTCAGTCATGTATCGAAAGAGTGTGTCACTCGTGATACACAACTGGAATTTGGCTCTTATAATAATTATTTGTAAATATCTTTGTTTAAATTAAACTTTCATTAAATAAAAGCCACCAAATTATACAATAATAATAATAATAATAAATCTCGAATATCCAGTAACACACACATATATATATATATATATATATATATATATATATATATATATATATATATATTTAAATCATTGTTCATTTTCGAATATAAACGAAGTTGTATGTTTTTACATTCTCTGCCATCATCAACGATATATGAAGATTTTAATATTGTTTAAATGCAAGACTTGTATAATAAATGCAGTCTTTACAAATTAGACATAATTTGTTAGATTTTAATAAAATTTATTTCACATATCATTAATAATCTTAATGGCATTCCGAACTACTTTTTTTTTTCATCTCATGTCCTTACGTAATAATAATGGAAAGAACTATTTTGTTTCGCGTACTTCTCAATGTGTTCGCACACTGTGCTGATTACAGAGACCATAAGATATTAGCAAGAATAAGTGAGCTTGTGTATCATTGCTTTTATTCTGCAATCATCCCCAACTCGCTTGAATCGCTAATAGGCAAGATTCATTTACGGGCAAAAAAAAAAATGTGATTTCATTTAGCAAGCCGATTCTACGCTGTTTGCATCATCACGTAAAACGTAATATATGAAGACATTAACTATGCCATCAGCTGAACATTTAAGTGTGGGGAAGTGCTTATCTACAGTAGCGTGTTTATGCATTAATTATATGTTTCGGAATATATACGTGAACTCGCAAGCGATTTTGTTTTATTTAGTGTCCTTTTAACGTATGTCTGATACGCCATTCTTTGTAAGTACATTATTTCCATTTCGTTTTTTTTTCTTTAAATAGGTGTATATAATTTCCACAATACATGAATAATTTCTCGATATTGTTAAATTTATCATCTCTTACAAGTGAGATTTTTTTTCAATAGCATAGTAAAAGAAAATACATAAATATTCGGCTATTTGCGTTCACAAACAATCTATGAGTATTTCAGTCATTCAAAAACCTATCATATACTTATATTTATTTATTTATTTATTATTATTATTATTATTTCATTTGATTTCTGTCGTATACACATTTCCTGGCTTCCACAGATAATTTGTATAATAAAAAACCACCAAAACACACTAAGATCATACACATTTTACATAGATAAAGCTCTTCGTGATGCGTCTACTATAGTGAGTTGTACTTGTGAGTACAATTTTTTTCTGCATTAATTTAAGGGACGGGCTACCAGGAACTCCTTCAGTGAGTCTATCAGAACTTTTTCCAATCAATCCGAGGACTCCAACTACAACTGGAATTATTATTATTATTATTGTTATTGTTGTTGTTGTTTCCTTTGATTTCTGACGTGTACTCATTTCTTTCCGGGTCTCGCCTAGGGATCTAAGGTTAGAAATGGCATCATGACACTTTCCACTGACAAAAAAAAAAAAATACATAGATAAAGCCCTTCCTAAGGCTTGGGCTGTACTTGTGAGAGCCATGTTTTGTATTTCTATGAGGCATAGACTTCCAGGAATGCCTTCAATTAGTCTACTGCAGTCTTTTCCAACCAGTCCTAGGGCTCCAACTACAACAGCGATTGTCGATGTTCCCATGTGCCACATTTATGATATCTCCATTTCAAAGTCCTTGTATTTTGACAGCTTTCTGAATATCTTCAAAGATACATTGCAGTCAGCAGGGACTGCCATATCAATTTATTATTATTATTATTATATTATTATTATTATTATTATTATTATTATTTCCGTTGTATACACATTTCCGTCCGAGATCTAGCCTCAGATCTAAGGTCAGAAATGACTTCATGACATTTTCCACTGATTATTTTTAGGAAAAAAAAAACAAAAAAAAAAGCGAACAAAAACCTAAGGTCACACACATTTCACATAAATAAAACTTTACGTAATGTGTGAGCTGTACTTGTGAGTACATTTTTTTTTGTATTTCTTTAAGGCATGGGCTACCAGGAATCCATTCAGTGAGTGTATTGAATTTTTTTCCAATCAATCCGAGGGCTCCAACTACAACTAGAATTATTATTGTTATTTAATAATTATTCCCTAAACAAGTCATTAAAGCCATTAAGCCGCAAGCAGTTATTGAGAGCCTCAGAAACCGAGAAAACGTTGGGAGAAAGGGGAATAAAAGTTCAAGATTCAAAACAACTGGATATGGTGATTGAAGGTGCATTTAAATGTTTGAAGATCAAAGTTAAAAGAGTATTGAACTGTAATGTCCTCCTCTATGGCACTGAATTCTGGACAATGTCCGCGCAGACGGGGAAGAAACTTGACGCGATAGAAATGTGGTTCTACAGAAGGATGCTGAGAATAACCTAAACTGAACATACGAGCAACGAGAGAAAGATGGAGATGAAAAAAAATAGAAATAAAAAGCTGATATTTCTAGGGTGCATTTTACATGCAAGAGAGCTTGTATAATTTAACACTTTAAGGACATATTCATGTCAAGTAGAACAGAAGAAAACAATATATTTCCTACCTTACGAGCATGTGTAAAAGGATAGCAGAACAAGTTTACGAAGAGATAAGAAAAAAATAGATTTACCAAGAACTCCAAAGGAAAGGAAATTGTGGAGAGATATGATCGCCAACGCTCTAATGAGACAGAACACATAGAAGAACAAGGACAAGAATTTGCCAGGAAATCAAAAAGCTGGACTAACGTTCCACTGAGAGCGGTGAAAGAGAAGACACTATTAACATAGAACTTACGGTTACATCTAACCGTTTCAATAGTATCATGATATGCTTTTTGTTTATATGGAGATATTTACACGAAGGGCTATCGCAAAATTCCCGAACTGGATTTTCCTAGTAGATTGCAATTATATCAGGGAGTCTGCGTTCACGATTTTTTTTTCAACATTCTTACATTACTACATTTTTACCCGCTTCAGATTGGTCGACTTGGACACTCATCATCTTCACCCGACACTCGATCAAACTTGAAAGGCACCTTGCCCGATGACAAACTAATCAGCCTTAAGGACGTCCGCCAAACGTTTGACTGTTTTCAATTTCTTTCTTTCTGAATGTTCTACCATTTACGAAATACGTAAGTTGCGGTGATCGTCCTCTTTACATGTCGAACACTCTTCTGACAGAAACAACTCTAACAAAAATAATCATATCATAATAAGGGTAAACGCTAACACACCTAAAAATAAAAGGTCTCCATCTTAACTAAGAAATAACTTCTTAAAACATGGAAAAAAAAACTTTCATTAAAAAAAAATATACTATTTTCTTTTTTAATCTTCCAAATTCCAATTATATACTGGCTGACAACCATCTCACTTTGAAACACAGCTTCTCGTACGATCAACAAAGTTAAATAACATCGAGTCTGTTCAGTGCCTAGTGTTGCTTTCTGTGTAATTTCTGGATACCCACACTACTACATAACAACGAAAAGGATCATTTATTTTTGGTATTCGTTTTATTAAGAGTGGCAGCTTGCATTCTAAAAGGCAGTAGGAGGAATGTGGGAGGCATATCGACGCTTCAGAATTCTTGAGACCCTCTGTTGAATTCGAGCCGTTTTGGACTAATATTCAAAACCCAGACAGTTAATCCATCACTGCCAGAATGCCCCATCCACGAGGTACTTCGGCCAATCGCTGGCCATTCTGTCCCTGGCCTTCGCATTCTGGGTAAGCGCATATTACCAGGTGCTGTAAGTTTGGATGTGAGGGTGGTGTAATAGATAATAGCTCGGAATTTAAAATCGGTGAACAGATTTCTGATTTCAGTCAGGTTTGTTATATTCATTTATGTGCAAATACCAAAAGGCATGAATCCACCTCCCCTTCGCCAGTTATGGGTTAATGAGTAGGATATGTATCAGTAAATGGTTATTATAATACAAAAGTTCTTAGAATGTAAAAATATTTCATTGCTTTAAATAAACTTCAAAAAGGTAGATAAGCCATAAAAACAAAACAATAAATCAATCAATGAAAATACTATTCCAATGCATTAAAATTTTTTCTACAAAAAATAAAACATATTTTCAGCGGTTACATTTAAGTTATTGTCTTTTTGATAATCAGCCACTGAAAAATGCAACATAAAATCCCATTTGAAGCCTGAATAAGCTGAAATATTGTCTCTTCTACTTGCCTTTTAATTATCTCAAAAGATCTTGCAATATTGGGATAAATTATACATTCTTGGTTTAGGCTTCGATGCCCTCCTTGTAACTGGGTTGCTGTTAGCGGAATATTTAAAAAGCATTCGTGAATAAAGCGACGAGTTATTTATTGACAATAAGGATTCAGAGAACATTTTCCTATATAGGTTGATTCGAAACATTTAAACAAATGCTAAGCTTATTTAATCTGTTTCCGTTGTTATTTAAATCGGAAATTAAATTCAGCAACATGCGTAAGTCCAATTCTATTTAAATGAATATTGAGTGTTTTCTGATCAAAACACCAATCAAATTTCTGACAGAATCCAATTTGTCATACACTGGCACCGAAATTTGGCTGGGATTTTGAAAATACTACACGGCAACTATGAACACATTTCGCAAAAATATCTGCGTTTTGAAGAGATTTTACCAAACCCGCTTTATCGTTACTTTCAAACAAAATAAAACATCAGACAAATTTTAACAAAACTCCATCTGTTTGTTAGATTTTTGCACTTCCCATCCCCGAAAACACTGATAGAAGGTGAAAACGCTGTTCGTTGTGCAAAAACATGGGTCAAGTCAATTTTGTCATAAATACAAAGAGAAGCATCACGATTTCTTCAGAAGGTGGCAATTATATTGATTCCTATTTATATACTCCGCCCAATGTAAGCATGACTTGATTTTTGTGTGTTGCACAACTGAAAAATTGAATAAAACTAGGAACAGGTATGGTGCCAGACACAACAATGTGGCATCAACCGAATTTGTGGAATATTTTATTACAAGTGCCGTCGTAAGCCTGGGAAAATGTCGATTTTCCTTAATGAGTGTCGAGCGGCCGTGAGGGCCTTTCGTCGGTCCAGTGACATTTCACGGCCTCGAAAGATCTTGTATCGTGTATTAGTGGAGGGAGGGCACGAAGGATTCTTTCTGTGAGCGGTTAGGATTGTCGTTGGCCGGATTGCGCTCTTTCTGCTCTTGGGCGCCATCGGCGAGTTACCTCAGTAACCCTGAGTTTTCGATTACCTGGCGATTGTTTCGGAACGTGCTATCTCTCAACGACAGGTTATTCAGATGGGGCTGGGCGGATTTTCCCGACTGTCATCGGTGTGACCTTGGCTTAGAAGAAACGGTTTCACACGCCTTCTACCATTGTCCTCAGATGCGCAATTTCTGGGACTATGTCGGCGAGTTGACGGCTCGTATCGCACCCGATGCTCTCATGCTCATTGATCTCGCATAGTTGTGCGATAATATGTCGCCCACGTTTTCTGAGAAGAAACGGATGGTGTTTCTGGCGCGAATGGTTTTATTTGGACGTCACGGATGGAGGGAATCTTGCGATATGAACACTATTCTCATCTGGTCAGATTCTTTTAGCACCAGCTTAAAGTGAAGATCAGAACTGATAGAAAGAGTTTGATATCGACAGATTTCAGCGAAAGGTGGGTAAAAGTAGCGAGTTTGGTTTGTGTGAAAGCGACTAACATTGAGTTACTTTTTTAAGTCAACTTGGTCACAACGGGGCGTTTTCCTGTAATCCACCCCCCACCCTGTTTAAGGTAGACACTTTTGATTAGCTTAGTTAATGTGAATAAGTGTTGCTCCTGGCCTGTTCTCGGCACTCTTTTGTTATGATCCATGTCGAGATTCCCAACCTCCCCAGTTTGTTTTGGTCTCTGTTTTCATCTCAGCAGGATAAGACTTTATTTTTCCCCATTCCGTCATTTATTTTTACCCTCCCCATTCCTTTAGTGAGTGTGCTACTTGATTCTGTCTATCAGCAGAATACAGCAGCGACTTTGTTTATTTTGAGGGATGGACGGGACTTACTAACATCTGTTTTGTTTTAGTTTGTTTTTGTTCCAATTTAATTTGTTTTCGCGGTCTATTCCCTCCCCACTCATTTCATGCTTCATGAAATTTTTGTATTTAGAAATTTGAAATTTTATATCATGGGGTATTTTTGTAGGTTCCCTGGATGAGTACGTAGTATTGTGGTATATGAAGGACTGAATGGTGATGAATGAGTTCTTGTGGTAAATGGAACAATTGTATTGGATAAATGGGTCATGATCGTGATTAACTAGGAATAGGGTAGTTAGCGAAGACCAGCCTCCTCCCTCGTCTTCTTTCGACCATGTGCCAAAAATTATTGTATGTTATATACAGTAATAAATATATATTACAAAACTGTAATTTCGATAAAACATCTTGAAGTGCAGATTTTTATATATATATATATATATATATATATATATATATATATATATATATATATATATATATATATAGAATCTACCGATGTTCTTTCTTTCCTTTTATGTGTCATGTCCATTCATGAAGTAGGCGATCATGGCTCTCCACTTCCCTCTATCCCTTGCAGCTCTCAACAAGATCCTTCCCTATGCTGCCTCCCCCAGATCACGTTCTGTCATCCACTTGCTTAATCCCGCCAGGTATGTCACGCGTAGTTTTCTCGTCTCTCTTTCTCTCTATTCGACTTGTTGGTATCAGATTCTTCAGACCCCACTTCTTCATTATGTGTCCCAGAAACTTCAGCAGACTCTTGCTGATGTTAAGCGTAAACTTCCTCTTTGTTTGCATCCTCTCTAAGACCTCATCTTTGCTTACATGTTCGACCATGATATCCTTAGCATCCTTCTGTAGAACCACAACTCCGTCGCCTCGAGTCTCTTCTTCATCTTGAAGGAAATCGTCCAGAATACGCTGCCGCTTTCACGTAAAAGGTCAGTATTCTTTTCTTTGTTACCAAAGAAAGCCTCCTGTCTCGCAGTACTCTGCCCAGCTTTTGGATTGCGTCCTTGGTCTTCCCAATACGTCTACGGATCGCAGTGTCGTACTTACCGTCCTCTGTCAAAACGCTTCCCACATATTTAAACATCCGCGTCTGCTTGATTCTAGTGCATTAAGATAGTTACGTATACAAACTACTAACTTCCCGCCCCTTAAGAATGAAGAGAATGACAAGAGAGTTCCATAAGATTTATACCAAGCTGTTTGATTAATTCCTCTTTGTAACTAATCAACTAACGGAAAATTCTAAGATAAGCATATTGGGTACGTTTCATTGACATGCTATTCACGATGGATGTGTTTCATTTATTTTGACATTTTGATTACCAACACAGGACAAGCGACGTTTGTACAAAGCCTTATAATTTTTTGAAGAATTTTTATATTTTTATATACGAATACACATAACTTGAAGACAGAGATACTGTTGAAATATTGTTAAACATTGTCAAACACTATCTTTTCTTTTTCTTTCTTAAATCGCGGCCTTCTCTAAGCGTTAACAGTAATAATAATCATAATAATAATAATAATAATTTTTTCCTTTTCATCTTTGAATTTTTTGTATTTTTATTTTTCCACACTTAAAGCAGAACTTTTCGTCACTGAATTCCACTTTTTATCAACAAAGTGTATCTTTGTCTCTGTCTCTCTGTCTCTCTCTCCCTCTCTCTCTCTCTCTCTCTCTCTCTCTCGATATATATATATATATATATATATATATATATATATATATATATATATATATATATATTTGTGTGTGTGTGTGTCTGTGTGTAGATATATGTGCATGGGTAACGATCGTATTGGCTGATTGCCTAGATTTTTCCCTTTTTTTTTTTGGCTTGCTAATCCGTCCATATACTTTTCGACGAACTTTTTTCAGTGTCCCGTATTATCAGGAGGGTGAGAAATTACCCCAAATGTAAAATCTATTGTATTTTTTTTCTTTTTCTTTGTTTAATGAATTCGTTAGTGACCCTTCCGTTAAATTGTAGTGGAGGATGTGGGTGATCTACCCCATAAAGTTTGATTATTATGATTCTTATTGGCGTCGGCAAGTTGAACATTGGATTTTTTTTTTTTGCTGATGCTATACTGTGCTCACGTTTCAATATGTAAGCACTATTTTTAAATTGTATTTTATGTATGTTTGACTTTATTTAACCATATTTTTTTCTTTTTCTTTTAATTTAATTATTTTTATACTTTTTTTGTTTTTTAATTTTTTAAACTTCCAATGGAATTTTCCGTACCTGAATTCAGCTCTTTAACTAAGCATAGTCTATCTTTGTCGATTTGTATATGTTTGTCATATATATATATATATATATATATATATATAGCTGAGAGCTACGACTTGGAAACATCAGAACCAAGTAATTACTGAAAGTGACGACGGTAAATTTGGCATAGGCATTCGAAGGCACATTGCAATAGCGAGAGATACCTTCCAAAATATAAACAAATTATTAAGTAACATGTTTATGCCGTTAACTACAAAGAATAAAGCTTAACTGTGGTGCAATATACCTCCTCTTGGGTAGCACTACATCAGGCAGTTTTAAGGAGCATGTATGTCATATATATATATATATATATATATATATATATATATGTGTGTGTGTGTGTGTGTGTGTGTGTGTGTGTGTTTATGTGTGTATTTATATATATGTCTGTGTATGTGTGTGCGTGCTTTTTCTCGTGATATAAAAATTGATTGTGACAATATTAACTTGTTTAACAAAATCTAGCTGAGTGCACAAGTTCAGGATTAACGATCAGTTTTTATTTGTTGTCAGGATTTCTAAAGCAACTTTTTTTACTCTAAGAACATCTAAAAATTTTTTGGGAGATAATATTTACATATATATATATATATATATATATATATTTGTGTGTGTGTGTGTGCATGCTTTTTCTCGTGAAAACCCCCAGTATATGACCAACTCTGAACTTTTACCTGGTAGTGGTCATTGCAACTTATACTAAGTTAAATCTTATTACTTCCATAACCCTATGGTACCTCCCTGAATGCAGTACTAGATGAAGAACTCTTGAACCCTGGACATCTGAATATAAAGTACCTATTTCAATGGCAGGGCGAGCTCTTTTCTCTTGTTCGACAGTCGTCCTAGTGCTGGTACCCTGGACAAAATTGCACCTTGACGGTCAAGGATAAAACGCAAAAATTATAAATTTCACAAATATTCATAACGGATCGGCCGTCACCCAAGTTAACGATGGCCGTGGAACCAGTCTGAGGCCGAAAAATCTGTTATTGGAACAAACTCTTCCAAAAGCGATGAGATATCTGGTCACCCAATCTGAACTATTTCCAACTTTAGACAAAAGTGACTCGATGCCAAATCAATTAATAAAAAAAAAGTGAACGAAACGGACTCGCAAAGAGTATCAAAAAGTCATGACATCCTTTTTTACCGTGATCGAAAATCCATAGAATAACATCACGGTTCAGACATACCAAATATGAAGAACTATGTTAGGAACCAGTATAGGACCCTATCTCAACCCATAAATGCTTGCCAATGTCCGCAGTGACATCGTGTGAAATAAAAGACTCTCAAATGAAAGAGATCAGATAGAACTAAATATAAAAAAATAATACAATAACCCATCACTCAAACAATAAATAAATGAAACTGGAAATAAATAATATGACAGAAGATGAGGCAAAAACTAAAATAAATGAGATACGAAATAATAATCTCACTGGAAATAAAACTAAAGAATCTACCTGCGATATAAACTCTAATTATCCAGATTATGTCATTGAAAATGAGTCAAACGACGTTAGGGCAGTATTCTTTGAAAACAACAGAGGTGAAATCATTGAAAAGAAAAAAACATTATTCAAGTAACCAGGAGAGTAACTCGCAAATAAGGTCAGACAGTGACTAACAGAATGTATTAGATTGGTGCAAAAATAATGACGTAATAATGTCGTCTTTTGACGTATTTTTTAACGTCAAAAACGACATTAAACGTCATTATTTTTGCACCAACCTAATATAATCGTTAGCATGAAGGACAGCTCAAGTTGAGAGCTATCAGAACCAAGTAAGTACGGGAAATTTGGGACAGGCATTCGAAGGCACATTGCAATAGCGAGAGATACCTTCCAAAATATAAACAAATTATTAAGTAACATGCTTATGTCGTTAAATACAAAGAATAAAGCTTAACTGCGGTGCTATATACATCCTCTTGAATAGCACTACATCAGGTAGCAAGGCCTCTGATCGTAAGATTGTAGGTTTTGAGGTGTGTGGAGTCATCTCTGAATTGCTGTTGTTCCCAGGCCCAACTTGACCCAAGGCGGTAGCACATGTTAGGGTCCCAACTATGGGCAAATAGTGATAACCCCCTAACAAAAACAAAATGATATGTAAGTATAAAAGTACATTTTTATAGTAAGAACGCCAGCAAAACATTTTATATAAATAAACAATACGCATATATTAACAAAAATGTAGCGACTACGCCTCTATCCGTTAAAAATACTACCAAGCAACCAACATAAAAACTTTGATCTCATTAATTCTTATAATATCCTACAATTTCTTAAATGAAACTGTACTCATATAAAACACACATCACCAACTCTAGTAATCATGTCAACGCAAGCATATATATATATATATATATATATATATATATATATATATATATATATATATAAAAACTATCATTTACCATGTATTCAATTGTGAAGTTTTATTACTTCAAAGCTTCCCCCCACACACACACAAAAAAAATTAAATGACCTATAAGGAGTTGATACGCCGTTAAACAGACAAATCAATCTATGTTGAATAACAGCGGATACTGAATGGTTATTTCACATATAAAGAGAAATCTTAAGGAAACAGAGAAGGATGCTGAATGGAACAATGGCGGAACATGGGAAACAATTTTTAAGGAAAATGGAAAAAAAACTAATTAGAATAAGAGTGAGAGAGAAAGAGAGAGAGAGAAATTTCTATGAAAGAGGGTTTGGAAAATTTGCTATCCTCAGGACATATCGAAGGCAAGATATCTAGAGGAGAAACAGTTCTAAGTTACCTAACGTGCTTGTGAAAATGGATGGTAGAAAAGGGACTGGGAAGGATAATATGAGAACAAATTACTTAAAGGGTAGGACGTTGTGGAGAGCCACGTACCTAAAGGACATATCACATAAAAGAAGCAACTAATTTTAGTGAATTTCTATAATTATTGAGATTATTTATAAAACAATAGACAAGTTGTTTACACTATTTACATCCGCGCTATATTTTTTTTAAATCAATTCACCCCAATCAAGACAATAATGTCACTAAGTATCAAGGGTATACTGGGAGTGAAAAGACTTAAGAAGGAACAGGAATTCCAATCCTAAACAGGAAACGAGTGATAAACGTCTGCACCCGTTCAAAACACGAAGGAGGTTTGAGAACTGAACGATAGGTGAACCTATCTACTATTTTGGTAAAAATAAATAAATAAGTAGTAAATAACATTTCAGAGTTTAGGCGGAGACTTTCAAAGTATAGAGTTAAAACAGACATTAATTGGCCTCGTCTTTCTTATTGTCACAACTTTTCGACCGTTATGTTCTCTGGCCTTCATCAGGTGTCGATCCGGGTAACCTACAGGGAATTCCGAACGGAAAACTGTTTAATCCACAGTTCCACTGCTCATGTCTCGGGATATCTTGTTTCGTTCTTAATTTTTTACTGAACAGTTTTTGCTGGCCTTGTTTTCCAATGTTGCCGCCCAGGGAGTCCAGACCGATAGATTTAAGTTGATATTACCGTTTTTCCTAGCTGGATTTGGTATTAGATATTAAATTTCATAGTTATGTTTGATCAATATTCAGATAACCAAACATATATTTTGTGATATGAAATTTTCATTGTACTTTACCGCATAAATATACTGCCTATTTTCGCGCTTTTTTTTATTTTTCCTCCATCTTCTTTAATTACGCCGTTATAACTAGAGTTGTTAAGTGTCTTGCGTTGTTAAGTGCAGAGAACATTTCCGTTTCTTCTGATGTTCATTTTTCCACATAACTGCAAGAAAACAAAACAAATAAACGGCGATGCATCTCAAGGAGGAGCGGAGAAATTACGAAGAATGCCGCGCATTATATTGGACGTACGTTTGTTCTTGAATGTTAATAAAAGTGGATTACTGGATTCGTCTTTCACTCGATTCCCCTTGTATATTTGCCAAAACTAAAAGGGATTTTTGTTAGGAAGAAGTAATTTTTACACGGAAACAAAATTTAGGCCGCATCAAGTTATTTTTTATTTGTTTTATTGTTTGTTTATTTTTAAGAAAATATTCTTAAATTCTGAAATATAAAAAGCTGAACAAAAGGCATATCTCCTAATATAAACGCTGTATCTATATTTCAGTCATTTGCCATGAATTTGTACATAACACTGAGCTTGTTCAGGCCGAACAAAAAAAAAAAAAGGAATTTTTTATCATTATTTTATTATTGCTGCTATTAAAGCAACGTGTTATTACATAACACTTATCGTCTTTTCTACATTTTTTTTGTATATAGGGATGGCATGTGTATGATGAAGTTTCTGAAATTATTCAAAGTGTTTTTTTTATTAATCATTTGATTACTGCGTTTTTTACTTAAATATATATACGATACACTTAATTGAGATTACGTTTGATACAGAACCAAAAATATATTATTAATGTTTTTATTTTATACCACCAAATTTATTTTAAGCATCAAAATAATGCACGTAACAATCCTTCTAATCAGAGTGTATACTATTGAACAACTGCCATCGAGTAGTTGATAACTAATCAGCTTTTAGTTTCTCATATTATGTTTTGCAAAATGTAACACCATAATCCAGAGACGCATTGGGATAGCTAAGTTTGTCTTTAAAAAAAAACGAAGCAAATTATTAAGAGACAGGAAAATTTGTTTAGAAATACTTCTAGATTTACCTTACTCACACCCCCCCCACACACACACACTGAGTCAGGTTGTGACACATGGTTGTTTTTTAACGTGGAAACCCGAGTGGAAACACTCGGGCCGCTTGTCTAAGCTGGTCTTGGCTTGTCTAAGCTCGTCAAAGATTGTCTAAGCTGGCCTTAGCTGGTCATAGCTTGTCTAAGCTGGTCAGAGCTTGTCTAAGCTGATCTTGGCTGGTCATAGCTTGTCTAAGCTGCCCAGAACTTGTCTAAGCTGGCAAGAGCTTGTCTAAGATGGTCAGAGCTTGTCTAAGCTGGTCAGAGCTTGTCTAAGCTGGTCAGAGCTTGTCTAAGCTGGCCTTAGCTGGTCAGAGCTTGTCTAAGCTGGTCAGAGCTTGTCTAAGCTGGCCTTAGCTGGTCATAGCTTGTCTAAGCTGGTCAGAGCTTGTCTAAGCTGATCTTGGCTGGTCATAGTCAGAACTTGTCTAAGCTGGCAAGAGCTTGTCTAAGATGGTCAGGCAAGAGAGCTTGTCTAAGCTGGTCAGATCTTGTCTAAGCTGGTCTTAGATCAGATGGTGAAAGCTTGTCTAATCTGGCAAGATCTTGTCTAAGCTGGTCAGATCTTGTCTAAGGTGATCAGATCTTGTCTAAGCTGGCCTTAGCTGTTCAGAACTTGTCAAAACTGGTAGGAGCTTGTCTCAGCTGGTAAGAGCTTGTCTAAGCTGGACATAGCTCGTCTAAGCTGGTCAGAACTTGTCTAAGGTGATCAGATCTTGTCTAAGCTGGCCTTAGCTGTTCAGAGCTTGTCTAAGCTGGTCATATTCTGTCTAAGCGAGTCATTCCACCGCCATGGAACAGATGTTACACAACGGGGGTACGCAAGGGAGGATGGAAGGTTTCCGGCACGGAACAGATTCTGCATTTGCAGCATCCATCCCGACGGGAATAACCTTCTTCTCCTCTTCTGCCAACCCCTCCGTTATAGCCCACAGATAAAAGAGTCATGAATTGTTATGCTTCAGTCTCGAATGAAACGAAATTACGTGTGTCAAATGCCATCTATTTAGAAAAACCTATCGCTTTCAAATCATAGAATCACAATACTTAGAGAATGTTTATCGAGATTTTAAATTCGTATCAAATTATATTTCATTTGAAACAAAGAAAAGAGTACTGAAATATTATGTTATATCGGACCTCCTATATGGCCGTGAATGCTGGACTCTCTCCTCATAGATGAAAAACATACGTGAGGCAACAGAAATGTAGTTCTACAGAAGGATACTTAGAATACCATGAACGAAACATGCGAGCAACGACTAAGTTTTAGCGAAAATGAAAAAACAAAACACATCCCCATGAAATCTGAGAAGCAAACAATTAAAATATTTAGGACACAGTGAGGAAAGCATGCTTGGAGAATTTGACACTCACATGCTATATTGAAGGCGGGAGGGACAGAAGAAAACAAAGCTTAACCTATCTAACGAGCATATGTAAAGGGTTGGACGAACAAGGATTAGCAGGGATGACAAAAGGACAATCCTTACTAGCAGCTACAAAGTACAGGAAGTTGCGGTGAGCCATGATAGTCCACGTCGTAAAGTGACACGGCTCTTAGAAAAAAATCGATTTTTATTATGGCTTTGTTCCAAACTAAGATAAGCCTACGTAATAGCGATATATTTGTTAATTTCTACAAATGTTATACTAGCCTGCTGTTAACATAAATACATGTTGTTAGCCAATATGTTATTAGCTGCAGACATCAAGGAATTACTCATTGAGTGATCCTACTGTAGCAGTATCGTTGTACGTTAGGAATTAAAAACCGAGACTGAATCCTCTTACTGGTTTTATTTTGCCCCGGCCTTCGTCAATTATCGTCGACCAGTGGTTGTGCGTGTTTAGCCCTGTGACCCTCCCCAAAAGTGGACCCTCCTTTCTCGTTTGGATGCACAAGACTGTTATTTCTATGATGGATGTATGTAGAAGTAGTGACCAAGTAATTCGTTAAGAAATAACAAAACAAGAAGTTGCAGATAAATAGTGTATTGAACAGTAAATACAACAGACATGTGTTACACGACTTGAGAGTGTGTGTCGGTTGACCAGCGTTCAGTCTATATTACCGTTATAATCAGTACCCCTCCGCGAGGGCACATGTAGCACAAGGCCAAGTTTAACGTGGTTCATACAATCCCGCAGGCTCGGCCAAAAAATCCCAGTAGAACCCGCATAAACGCGTTCGGGTTTGTCTACCGCCCCGGACAAGGTTGTGCCGAAGGGCAAAGTTTCGCCCAGGACGAAAACTTTACCCTTCGACACATCATCGTCCAAGGCAGAGTCTTCGACGGGGGCGGCAAACAGTCACAGCATCGGTAGAACAGTCACTGTTAGTATTTAACAGCCCCACCACGAAGGCCGATCTTACCGTGGGTTCTCCGAGCTCGTAGGCTCGGCCAAAAATATTCCTGTAGAACCCGGATAAACGGGTCCGGGTCTGTCTACCTCCCCTGGCGAAACTTTGCCCTTCGGCAAAGCCTCGTCCGGGTTCCTCTCTGCTCAAGGCAAATAGTTCGATGCCTCCTGAGACTTACTATCCTACTATTTTTATAGTAAGTGGAAGTCCACAATAGCCTCATTACAGGAAGGACTCCACAACGGTAGACCTATCATTTATATATTTATTTCCAATGCTTGAACATCCCAGCGCTCAGTTTAATCATTCAAGTCTTCATATATTGTTGGAAGTATTAACAAACAAATATAGGGTGTGAAAGATGTGCCTTCGGCAAACATTCTCTAAGCAGTGATTCGATGATTATTGCCGGAACTATTGCGTTGGAACCAAATTTTGTCGAGATTTCTTCATAGGTGGCAACTGAAAAAAGGATTTCGTTTTCACCGGAGACTGAAACCTATCACATATCAAGATACCGGCTCGTACTACCCTCGATCCCACCCCCCGCCATTCGCCTACGGGGTGAACCAGATTGGGGACCCCGGGTAGTACTATGTGACCCTCGCTACCATATCTATATTTGCTTTGTTCTAACTACACTTTTATAGGTTACAAATTAAACTAAACACAACTGTCTATTAATGGATGAAAAATTTTCGCGGATTTTGACGTCATTCAGAGGTCTTTTGTTTTTCGTCCTAATCCATGAATTTGTTTTGATCATGAATTTGCTTTTTCCTCATAAAAACTGTATAAAAGACAGAGATATCTCTTATGTTTTTCTTCACTGTCATTGAGAAGAATAATTCTATAATTTGAAAATTGCTTTATAACTTCATATTGAAGAAAACTATCAATCATTAGGACCAGGGCTAGTGTGTACTATCTCTGAATCCCCCAAACAGAAGGAGCCCAAGCCTGATTGGTGGTCTTGGGTAGTGTCTTGTGACTATCAATATCTTATCAACATTTGTTTTATCTACTTACATTTATATATGTTACAAATTAAACTAAGCACAACTGACGATTAAAGGATGACATTTTTTTTTATATCCCAATCCATGAATTTTTGCTTATGCTAAATCTTGAAAAAAAAAAACACTATATATTAATTTCACTATTTTTATCCATATTGTTGGATGTGTTAAAATTATTCAACTTTTTAACAAGAAAAATCTCAAGTTGATGTTAAAAATTGCTACAAAACATTGTTGATTTTATTTAAGAAGAAATGATCTATTATGACATGTCTCCAATTTGGATTTGAAAACATTATATTTATTTTCAATTTTTTCTATTATTGCATATGATCCATTTTTCTACATAATTAGGTTACAATAAAATTTGTATTTTATATGAATAATACCGTATGAAAATTGACAAGATCGAATTACTGCTTTTAAGCAGTCGCTAAATGGTATGGCACGTCAGGCTATATGACGGTTCTGTGTAGAACACAGGTTCGATTCCTGTCAGAGACTTGTTTCCATGCATAATGCTCTGTTTATAATAAACAGTATTAAATAGCATTTACCGGCCTGTAAATGTTATTTAATACTGTTTATTATAAACAGAGCATTTACTTAAACACTTGTATCTATAAAAAAAAAAAAAATGAACGTTAAACATAAAAATGTCTTTAATAAATAAATTGTCGGACTTTGTCCATTTCTTAATATATATATATATATATATATATATATATATATCAATTTTTTATCTTTCTCTGTCATTCTCGTAATATTTTTCCATTATCACTTGCATTGTTATCATACATTTTTTTTTAAATTTCCTTTTACTCTTTATCCATTTTTATTCGTAGGCTTATTCCCATGCAACGCCCATGACAGATGTTCGGCTCCACGTACTTCCTTCCAGTCGAGACCGGACGCACGATTTATGATTTCCGTGAAAAGTACACTGCTCAATGTTACTTCCAAACTCAATTTTTCTCTTTCTCTAAACTTCTCTCCCTCACCTCTCTTGGATTTACCTATTTTTATACTCTTTGTTCTTGATTATCTATTGCAGGCACATGCCTCACCTGGCCTGGCCGATAGAGATACAACTAGTCGTGTGCCGATGAAGTCCTCCAACGACAGCGACACCAACACCAATGCAAACCTATCCGATTTACTTTCGCTTACCCGGGGTGTGACGCAGGCATCAATAGCTAAAAAAAAAAAAAATAGAGAGAGAGACCTAATGAATTTTTTTAACTCTAAAACAAAGGAAGAACTTAACGTCCATATTTGCTTATCCATAATAGCTTTGTCGTAAGTAGTCGTGTATAAATGTGTTTTTGTGGGAATTAAAAAGCGACTGAATACATGTTGATATCTGTATATAGCTAGATAGATGTGTCCACCTGAGTAGACTTAATTTACGCGTGCTTGTGTGTCTGTGTCCGCATCTGCCTGTGGCTATATATATATATATATATATATATATATATATATATATATATATATATATATATATATATATATATATAAGGTGCGATGGATAAATTGTCGTCTACATCACGCAAAATTAAAATAATGCAGATATTTCATATTAACAGAAAAATTGCCAAAAATTACAAAATGAAATACTAAAGAGTAAATTTATTCAATGAAATCGCCATTGGCTTTAACCATGGCAACAAGACGACTTCGGAATCCTTTTCAACTCTTCTGTGCGATCTCTTTATTCAAGTTGGTGAATGCTGCCATAATCCTTGCCTTCAGTTAATTTTTCAATTCAAAGTTTTATTGAACTCTCGCTCACACACATTAATCAAGTGGAGTGCAATTTGGGGTGTTAAGTAACCAGATTTAAGGTGTTATGTGGTCGCAGGAATTGTCTGACAGCCATGACTGGCTTCTCCTGCTTGTGTGGCCAGAGACTTGTTTCTATGCATATTATTTTTCAAGGACAACACTACCTCCTCATGTAACACTACCTCCTCCGTGTTGAGTCTGAATCCCTGTGAGAACATGAATGGAGGCATAACGTCTCAATCAATAGAGATAACTCAAAAAAAGTTTCGTAATCATCATTAGATTCATCCAGTTCTTTTCGTATCCTCTGCACTGTCTTTAGATTTACATCCAATGTCACCCGGAAATGCTCAGGTTAGAGCTTCTGGCGCGAACGCCAAGCAGTGCAATATGCCGTTTTCAAATTTCTGGCGGACTGGATTGACATGGTTCTCTTTTCATCAGAAATTGTACCCAACTGACCCTACTATACTGTGCAGTCGACAAAATCAAAAAACAAACAACGCGCAGGCGCGAAACTAAAATATAAAAATGCCGACAATTTACCCATCGGACCATATATATATATATATATATATATATATATATATATATATTTGAATAAAGACAGACCACTTTAAGGTTCCATGTAATAAATTATTTCACCACAGCCCTTTTAAAGGGCTCTGGATCATCAGACTTTACTTCCAAAGGTTGAAATGAAAAAACAAAAACAAAAAAAAAATCTTAAAGTGGTCTGATTTATTCAAATTTATTTGCTCTGAATTTACATTTACAGAGAGAGAGAGAGTGAGAGAGAGAGAGAGAGTCCGAGAATATCGCACATTGAGTACAAGTGCTAATAAAATAGTACTCAATGTGTAAAAACAGAGCTATAATTATTGTTATTAATTAATATACATTTTTCTTACCTCACCGATAGGACGAATCTGAGTTTAGCGCACAAAGTAGTAGTCAGTTTTTAATCGGAATCTGATGACTGCGTTCTCACATGAAACTCGGTACTGTTTATTATTATTATTATTATTATTATTATTATTATTATTATTAGCAGCATGGCCCGGCGTTGCCCGTGGCTGATTCAAAAATCGTACGACTCATACAGCAATCGCTATCACTTGACTTAAAATATTTTTACCCTTCCTTGCCTTTAAAGAAGTGCCCTTTGCCGTGCTGATGTTGCTACATGCTTTACTTCTTGCCTATCTCACACTGCGAATTTTTTCGAAGCTCTATATTAAACATTAAATCTGTTACGAAAAAAGAACTAAACAAAATGAACACAAAACGATCAGCTACCAGGATTTTTTTTTATTGCTGAGCAAAATATTAATAACCTAAGAGATGTAAATGCCATCTTGTTGATGTCAAGAACATAGAACGACCAACAAGAAATGGTAGTAAACGAAAAAGAGAAGAAAGGAATAATTGTCAAAAGTAAGATTGTCATCATCTCATCATCATCTTGCGGCCTCAGCCGAGATTGAACTCACCAATACTTTGATTGGTGTAGTTCATAATCTTGTCAAATAGCTGAATTCTTGATGCTTCGCTAGGGCTATCAAGGGTGTTTTTATCATGACACCAACACTAAATGGATTGCCAACCAAGGCTCAGAGAGACTCCATTCACCCTCTTCTAAGAGCAGGTTTGAATTCAGAGTTTTCCTTCTTCTAGACCAGTTGCCATCCAAGGCTATAGAACCCAGTCTGTTCTGCTATTTACCCATAGCTGGAAGGAGAAGAAAGAGGATTCACACCTTTCCCAAGGGTGTTAGCACGTAAGTGAATGTAATGGATTCGACTGGAATTCGAACTCGACTCTCCGATTCCACAATCCAAGCCGCTATCCATTACTCCACCGTGTCTCCTAGACAGACTGTAAGGTTGTCCGAAGAGCAACAGCCCGATATGCGTGTTACGATTTGGAGATGCCAAGTACAAAAATGTAATAATTTGAAAAGCGTTTTAACAGATGGCAGAAAATGTGGCACAGGCACTTTTTCAAAGTAAGCAAGATGGCTTTCAAGAGCTAAACAAAACAGTAAATTGTAGGAAAATTCCGTTAGAAACAAAGACAAAGAGCCAACTGAAATGTGGTTCTACAGAAGGATGCTGAGGATTCCATGGCTGTGGCGCTGTTACAACGAAGAAGACTTAAAGAAGATGGAAAGAAAAAGGACAATTATTCTGACAGCTGACATTTCTTGAAAAACATAATGAGGAAAAAGATCTTGGAGAAATTTCACCCCTTCCCACGGGCCATGTTAAAATCAAGAGAGATAGAAGAAAACACAGAATAGCCGACTAGACAAACTTGTGTAAATCGATGGCAGAAATGGGATTAAGAAAAATGCTAACAGTTACAAAGAATAGGAAGTTGTGGAGACCTATGATTACCCATATCTTGAAAGTTTACAGTACATAAAAGAAGAATTATTGACTGTTAGGCCCTATTTACCTATAAAGCAGCGATAAACGATCGAACACTTTATGCAGATTTTTTCCCGCATTAGGTCGCTATTTCTTTCTGTGATAGACCAGATGCCATCCAAGGCTATCGAACCCAGTCTGCCCTGCTATTTACCCATAGATAGGGGGTGAAGAAGAGAATTCATTCATTTCCCAAATGTATTAGCACGTAAGTGAATGTAATGGTTTCGACTAGAATTCGAACTCGGTTCTTCGTTTCCTCAATTTGAGCTGCTTTCTTATAATGTGTTGTAACCTAGGAAGGGTTACTGAATGATGAATAACCAAAACGGAGGTTGGAAATGAAATGGTAATCATTATAACATCAACAAATTAAATACCAGCGGCTTGAAGTAGGTAAACCACTGCTAGTAAGTGGACTACTTAGACGGTGTTTACTCATTCCCCCACGAGAATGAGATGTGACACAAGGTCGGATTAATGTTGGACCCGAGCGCGTGCATCCGGGCAGTATCAAAAACTCCCCTCATCCCCCGCAACCGTCGGTTGCGCTGGCCTCGGTGCGAGCACCGATTCCTCCCTCTTGTGCAATGGGAGGGCGCGGCCTCGGGCAGCTGTTCCCCAGGGTTGGGCACCTCTTCAGTATAATTTTCCTCAGTTGCCCCTCTGTCCTTAGACAGAGAAGCACCTGAGCGCACTCTGTCCAAGGACAGAGACGCAACTGAGATGATAAGCCTGCGTTAAAATCCCTCCAAGGAGGAATTTAGACGCTGGTGGACTACTTAGACAGTATATACCTTTTCTCAATCATATTCAACGTATTTATGACGATTGGGACATACCCATTAGTGTTCATAGGTACAGTATATAACATAATGCCAGATATGTTAATTTCTTTATTTGTTTGCTTTGATATCACATTCGCATCATTGGATGTTCCTCTTGTTATCGTCCTCATCTTTGTTGCCACAATTTTTCGGCCGTTGCATGCTC
This sequence comes from Acanthosepion pharaonis, assembly GCA_903632075.3. Taxonomy (NCBI): domain Eukaryota; kingdom Metazoa; phylum Mollusca; class Cephalopoda; order Sepiida; family Sepiidae; genus Acanthosepion; species Acanthosepion pharaonis. Next base: position 2,032,690 of record CAHIKZ030005255.1, on the reverse strand, counting down.
CGGACTTCTTCAGGTGAGACAGACCGCCCGCTTAAGGTAAGGCTTCAAGAACACCAAAAAGCTGTAACACAAGGGAAAGTGGAAAAAATCAGGCGTGGCTGACCACATATGGGGAGAAAAGGGAGACCACCGCCCTCTGTAGGATCAGGTTGAAATCATAGACAAAGAACATCATTAGAAAATTTGTAAACTTAAGAAATCAGCATATATGCTAGGCCACAAAAATCTCCTGAGACGACCAAGCATAGAAATGAATACATTATGGTAACCAGTAATAAAGATTGCCAGAAAACAGCAATAATAACAATTAAAATTGCAATATGAGCCCTGGTGAAAAAATATGAAATGATAACAGCAACAGTTGCAATATGAGCACAGGTAAAAATGGTTGCTGAAGACATTAGGTTTATAAGACCCAGAAATTCATATACAGATGTTCTCAAGAACTCATGGCACAGTGGATAAAGTCGTTGGCTAGATCCAATAACAGAACCTAAAGAGTTGTGTGTTCAATACCTGGTTAAGGCGGTGGAGAACTTGGTGAGGGGAATTAACAGGAGATAATTGATAACTGACATCCATTAGACATGGAACTAGGATAGTCTGCCACATCAGGCTTAATAAAGGGTTTAGATCGACATTCCAACCACCTGAAGAAGTCCGGAACATACAATGGCCGAAACGTTGTGATAAATATAGCAACAGAGATGAGGTGCAATAGTGAATTTTTTTTTTTCTTAGAATTGTTGGATAGTCCTATCTTCCTGCTTTTCTTTACTACCTTGTCTAGGAGTTCCTGCAGTTTTTTTTTTTTTTTTTTGTTTGTTTTTTTTTTTTTTTTTTGTCTGTTATCAAGACGGTCTCATCTATGTACCTCATGTTGTTAATATTTAACTCACTAATAATAAATCTTGGTAGGACTTTTAAATCACGTTGCGCTGAAAAATGATATCAAAGTTTGTCACACCAAAGTTGTTTTTAAAGTTTGGATTATACAAAGACGAGGAACTGAAGCACAATCTATGTTGTCATGTAAGCTTTGGCTATGATGGAGCCATATATGAAATGTAGATGCCTCTGAGTTTGCATAGATAAATACAGGTGGTAATGAAAATGAGAGCCGTGTTGAAGCCACACTATCTTTGCATCTGTTGATTGTGACGGCTTGGACAATTCGCGTGTCTGGTTTATCAATTTTTTTTTTTCGTTTATCGCCTACAATAAGTCTCACTTTAGTCAACAGAGCATAAATTAGAGTCACGTGTCACCATTTATTCGCACGTGCATTTCACTTTTACCAACAGGCGGTCACCAACGGCCATTCTCGACTCGAAAGTCAATGGGGGTTTGGAATATAACTGACTTTGATAATCTCGAATTGCAGATAGTGCGATGTAGTGATCTGCCGAGATAGATGAGTCTACGAAGGAGGCTGATACGGAAAAGGAAAACAAAAGAAAGAAACAAAGAAAGAAAGAAACAAAGAAAGAAAGAAAACATTTTGAAGTGTTTTGGTAAGCTAGCAAACACATACTCATTTATATATGAGGAAGTGCAAGAAGCCGATAAAAGTTAAGCGAAATCAACGCTAGTTCGACTCTGGGCCGATACGTGAAGAGTCCACTTCCCTTTGAGCAGATATTAATCGATTTCCACCAGCAATGAGTAAATAACAGGGTAGACTGTGCTTTATGGCCTTGATTGGTTAAGATGAAGATAATTCCAATTATGAACTTGTACAGCACTTAAAGATTAGTTCTCCTTTTTGTCTGGCAGCTGGAAACAAAAGCGCCGTTGTCTGTGACGTCTCAACATAAAAGAGAAAAAAAAATATTGTAGGACGTGAGAGTGACGTCGACCCTGTGCAAAAAACATCGAATTTTCATGTCATTTGCACGTAAGTTACTCAGAAAATTTTCTATACTGCACAGCTAGCTACATCTTGAAACATCATTGAAACAAGGATATATATATATATATATATATATATATATATATATATATATTATATATATATTATGAAATGGACAAAGTCCAGCAATTATTTAAAGACATTTTTATGTTTAACATTCTTTTTATAGATACAAGTATTTTAAGTAAATGCTCTGTTTATAATAAGCAGTGTTAAATAACATTTACCAGCCTGAATGTCCGAGAAATTTTCATAGAAGGACGAATATTTCTATGAAAATTTCTCGATATTCAGGCTGTTAATGTTTTAATACTGTTTATTATAAACAGAGTATTTACTTAAATATTTGTATCTATAAAAAAAGAATGTTAAACATAAAAATGTCTTTAAATATATATATATTATGAAATGGACAAAGCCCGACAATTATTTTGAAGACATTTTTATGTTTATACATTCTTTTTATAAATACAATTATTTAAATAAATGCACTGTTTTATAATAAACAGTATTAATAACATTTAACGCCCGAGAAATCTTCATAGAAAATACTCGTTCTTCGACATGAATCGAACCTGTATCCTATACCTTAACCGACCGAGCTAAATGATCGGAGAACGTATAATTTTAACACATTCTACATTATGGATGACAAATAGTGAATTTGATATCGTGTTCTTCGAGACTTAGCATGAGCAAAACCAATTCACGGATTAGGACAAAAACAAAATGGCCTCAGAATGACGTCAACAACCGCGAAAGTGTTTCCTCTTTTAATATACAACTCAGGCATAGGCCCACCCGTGGTCGGGGGTTTCAGGAGTAGTACGCAACGGTACTATGTTGAAGCTAATTCTACCGCACCCTGTAGAGTGTCCGATGGGTAAATTGTCGTCATTTTATATTTGAACTTCGCGCATGCGCGTTATTTGTTTTTGATTATGTTGACTGGACAGTATAGTAGGGTCAGTTGGGCATCGTCTGTGAGAAAAAGAGCACCATGACACAAATCTCTCTACCAGAAATTCGAAAAGGCATGCTGTACTGCTTGGAATTTGCTCTAGAAGCTCCGATAGGAACATTTCAGAGTGTCTGGGTGTCAATATGAGGACAACTCAGAGAATTCGGAAAGAGTTGGATGAGTCTGATGGTGATTACTCAGGTACGGCAACTCGGAAAACTCACTCTGACTGTTCGGATAAGAAAAGAACTCCTGAATTTGTTGGTGAGGGCCTCAGAATCAACACCGAGACCCACATCAAATGTCTCGAGTAGGTAGTGCTGCCCTGCGTCAAGAGGGTGGCTGCTGGAAGACTCTATGTTTGGCAACATGACTCTGCACCATGCTACATAAGCAGGAGATCTCAGTCATGACTGTCAGACAATTTCTGCGTCCATATCACTCCTTAAATATGGCCACATAACACCTCGGCTGTAACTCCCTTGTGGAGGGCACATTTGAGCGAAAGATAAACAAAACTCGTTGTAACACCAAAGATGAACTAAAGGCAAAGATTATGGTATCATTCACCAACAAGACTCCGTGTAACACCATAGATGAACTGAAGGCAAGGAATATGACAGTATTCACCAACTTCAAGAAGGTGACCGTCCAGAAGAGTTGCAGGAGATTCCGATGTAGTCTGGAGGCCATGGTTGAAGCCAATGGCGATTTTATTGAATAAATTATCTTTTTAGTATTTCAAGATATTTTTGAGTAATTTTGATAAATATATCTGTTAAAATGAAATGTCAATGTTATTTCATTTTGCGTAATATATATATATATATATATATATATATATATATATATATATATATATATATTATTTAAAAATTATAAAATAAATATGTTATAAAATCACTACAAAAATAGCCATTTTATATTTGAATTTCGTGCATGCCCGTTGTTTATTTTCGATTTTGTTAAATGGACACTCGTAGACATGATTTTAAATATAATTTTCTAAAAACTTTACATCTTGTTTCATTTAAAACCTACAAATGTGGAACATTTATCCAAACCTGAATTCTATCGCGTTGTATGTAGACACCGAGTCAAAATTTCTAACCACAAACCCAACGGAATATAACTAAAATACTTTATATATACAGCAATCTCACCAAAGCAATTTTATTTCGTCGATTTTAATGTTTGACTCCTCGTTTGATAGAAATGAAAAATCTTCACAAAATGTTTCTTCGTTTTCTATTAAATATATTTAAAGTATCCGAAATAGATTATTTTTAATGAAACATATTATTAGCATCAGTTTTAATTACCGGGTTGGAGCAGGCAAATTTTAATAAATAAAATAAAACTATTTCTTAAATAACGTGAGAAATATCGCCTAATTATCATCGCCTCAACAATTCATTAACGTTAAGATCAGCATAGGGCAATCAGCTAACTTCGGTTCTGAAACAGGATACTTGGATAAGCAAAACAAGAAAAAAAAATCAAAACCCAGTAGCAAAGCGGAGGACAATCCTACCTATACTCACAACCCACCAAGACCACTTACCAACCTCAATATAAACCGAGTACTGTTTCGATGTATCACAGCTCCTCAGTACGACTAGACATCAGAATGCATCAATCCATGATTGAAAACCAAATGATTTGGTGTCAGTCAGAGTTTCTACCACTGAGTTATTATCATTCGACAGAAAGGAACAGCTCAATCTAGCGTAATTTTTTTTTACGAATGTAAACAAATGACAATCACCCATAGGGTTCTATTCATTTTACTGAAGAGCTTTGCATTAGCCCTGGTGGCTGTTGTTTACAGAATCAACTTTTCATTCAACAGTGCTCAATTGAAATAAGTTTACAAGATCTAAATTATATATTTATATATATATATCCTTATGTTCCAACGTACCAAAGAACTAATCAAGACGACTACTACTTAGAAGGAGACACACATACACTGTTTCTCTGTCTCTGTCTCTCTATATATATATATATATATATATATATATATATATATATATATATATATATTCCAACGTAATGCGAGCTACGAAATTTGTTTCACAAGCAGGGTACTACAAGTTTGTATTTGTATGCAAAAAGATAAAAAAACTTAAAAAATGTTCTCTAAGAGTCTATTCATTTCAAATGTAGAAACCAACATTCTGCAACAACCTCCAGAAACGTATTTTTTATTTTATTATTTAACAAATAAGAATCAGTTTGCTTTTAGTTAAAATATATTTTCATTTTTTTCTGTTTACGTACCTAGTTCCACTTTTATTTTAATTTTACTTAGTTTTGATTTTTTATTTGACAAAACAAAATAAGTTACTTTTAAGTAAAATATTTCTGATTGATTTTATTTTATGTACAGGAATCAGTTTTTTAGTGAATTTTACAAAATCTTACTTATAAGAATTAGTCTACATTTTATCTAATGTATATATATTTTTATTTGTCATCCGAAAATGCTTTTTGATTTTACCTAATTCATTTTTAATTATTTTTATTTAACATATATGAATTAGTTTCTTTTTTATTATTTACGATATTTAAAGAGAATATCTAAGTTTTTTTATTATTATTATTTCGCCCCAAGCAAGGCAATAAAGCCATTAAGATGCAAGGGGTTACTGAGTATGGAAAAATATTTGAGAAAGAAAACACTATTAAGGATCGAGAACAAAAGAACAGGAACTAAGAAGACAGAAGATAATGATTGACATTGCGTTTAAATTTTTGAAGATCAAAGTTCATTGGAAAGGAAGAAGCCGCAAGAGATTACCACAATCGAGAAGTGCGTGTAAATGATCAGAATATATTTTTTCATTATTTAACGAATTTTTATTTTTTATTTAATGTATTTGGATCATTATTTCAAAATTTTGTTTACCCACCGTTCTTTTATATACGAACAATTTTTAAGTTCTGCACATTTGCCATTTTCTAATACATTTTCTACTAATTCGTACAATTTTCTCGTGTAACATTCATTTTCAAAATTTAACGTTGTTGTTGCCAACCATCTAAACAACAATGACAGTTTTTGAAACGTTCGATGGCATCTGAAAATGACCAGCTGTTTTTTTTAACATTTAGCATTCTGCATTATTAACATTACTTCTCTTTCCACTGCATTCTTTTTCAATGCCTCTCAAATTCAATTTCCTTATTGTTTTTCAAAGTTACTTTCTATCGCCATAACAGGATATGAAAGCACAACTATAAAATTCAAACAAATTCAAATTCAGGTATCAGAGTCAGCTTCAATGGCAGGATAAACATTTTGTACAGAAAATGAATTCACATAGAGAGTGATAATTGTTAATAATTGTTCGTACGATATTCTTTTTTCTGTTTCCAATTTTTTGACACGTGCAGTCATGTTTGCAATCTCCAGGTTGAATGCTGAGCTGTAACTTGCCCTGGTTACGACATAATAATGTTTTATATTTGGGTCAGATGCAAAACTAACATGAAAACCACTTTCAACTCATATACATTTTAAGTCTTAAGAAAGGACGACAAAGAATTTTAATAATTATAGAATTCACATTTATTCATTTTTTTTGTCTGATAATTACGTGTAGTTTAACAGTCATCGCTGCAAAATGTATAATCGGAGAGCTGATTTGAATTTCCAAACTAATACGTTTTCAATTTTGCAAAGACAACCTTGAAAAAGTCATGAATTCTTCCGCATTTTTTTTATTAAATAGCATCACAAGCTAGCCTTTGTAACCTTCGTTGGCAGCCAGTCTAAGAAAAACTATGGTTTTGTAGAAAGCGTTGCAATTAAAAAATAACAAAAAAATCGGAATTCGTCGAGAGCAATGTTTGTCTACGACTTGAACGGAAATAACATTTTTAAAACTGTATAAGCCAGTTTATTGCATGTTTGTTTTATGTTATTTATTTTCGCTTACTTAAAATGGTAAGACTATTTTTTTAAAATATTGAAAATTATGAAAGAACACTGTAAAAATTTACAACAAATGAAGTCAGGCATTCTTTAACCGAATCGACGTGTGTATAAAGAAAAGCTGCATATATATTTTTTAAATCATTTCACTCCAAGCAAATGCGATAAAACCACGAAAAAGTCAAGGACTCACTGGAACAGAAGGAAATTGAGAAAACGTTATTGAGTAGAAACGTCAATAAAAAGAACTGGTTTCAAGGAGACAGAAAATAACGATCGACGTTGTATTTAAATATTTGAAGATTGTAGTTGACAGGAAAGCAAGAAGCTGCAAGAGACTTCCACAGGCGAGAAGTGAGAGAGAAGACTCTATCAGAGTCGAACTTACGGTTACTCTTAGCAATTTCAGCAGGAAAATGAAGCCTAATTTCCAATTTAATACAGAGCTTAAATTCGAGAAGTCGAGCTACTAAAAAGGAGAGCTTGTCAGAAAACGTACATAAAAATATTTTTAACAAAAGCACACGGAACCTGTGAATGCGGTGAAAAAGTCACCGAAGCCAGTTCAGGACAGATAACATTACAGATTCTTCTTTAGATATCGTCAAGAATATCTAGATCCATAGCAGATGCATAAGATGGGTAAGCAATGAGATTTCAATTACCGTATTTGACGGCATATAAGGCACATATACTTTTTTTTGCATTTTTATATATCTTTTAAAATTCTCATGTGTCTTATACACCATATACAGGTTTAAAATTCGCGATAGTCGGTCGAAATTAGCTACCTGGTAACTCCTATTAGCTTAAACTTTAGAGTAACTTTCATATATCCATTATCATTTTTTAAAAGGCTATTATGCAGATTAAAAGT
>CAHIKZ030005255.1:2002500-2020000 GCA_903632075.3 Acanthosepion pharaonis | reverse complement strand
TACCCACATCTCTCTCTTTCTCTATTTCTCACTTCTTCTTCTTCTTCTTCTTCTTCTTCTTCTTCTTCTTCTTCTTCTTGATATTTAGTCTGTTTCATTCTGTTTACTTTCTCTCTCTTTCTTTCTTCTCTTTTTTCTCATACTCACCCTTTCCTTTCTGTTTTTCATGTCTCGCACTCTCTATTATTTTCATAGCCTCTTACCCTTTCTCCTACTCCCCTTCATTTCTTAAATTTTCCTTTCTCATACCATGTTGTTCTTTACTCTCATTCTATTATCCACTCTTTCTCTCTCTCTCTCTCACACACATACTTCTTCTTTTTCTTTAACTCTCTCTCTCTCCTCTATTTTCTTCTTCAATCCTCCTTCTTCCTCTTCCTGTTCATCCTCCTCTTCTTCTTCTTCTACTATCATTACTACTACTACTATTAGTAAAATAGGGTTTCTCAGCAATCACCTATATTAAATACTGTACAATTCGCGTTGCTTAACTTCAGTAATCAAACGAGAACCGAAGCTTTCAGTAAGAATTATTTACAAAGTTTAACTTATTGTTGGCCCCAAGCCTCAAGTATAGAGCACTTCTTCCTGTGCCCTATTCCTATACGACGTGAGCGATAATGGCCAACTACAACCCCTAAACGTTTGATACTCTAAGAATCTTTTGACATTTTACCATTCCTTTTTTCTTTGTTCTTCCAGTCATTCACAAGACCTCTTCAAATTAATTGTTGCTTGTACCTGCTTCTCTTACCTCCAATATGTCCTGTGGGTTTTACAAGCCACTTTCTTTGTCCCAAAAATCTAAACTCTTTTTAATCGAATTTTCGTGTAGGTTCTAATATCCTTAAAACTTACTCGTTGCTCACGTGTTAAGCCTATACTGTTTTTAGCATTCGTCAGTAAAACAAACTCTCTTTCGCTTCAGAGCCCTTTTTTTCACATCTGAGGAAATTGTACAACCGCTAAATTTTTCCGGCACATTAAGAGTCAAAAGGTAATTTGTTTTAATATATAAGAAATAAGTCAACACAATCAAACATATCGTACATGAAGATATAGCTCTACATCGTATCTTCACATCCCCATTTCTCAACATAGTCACCACCTCTTTTACTGGCAGTGTTCCACTTACGAATGAGGATATGTATATCAGCTTCGTAACACTCAGCTGGCTACTGATGTAATCAATTCCTTGCAGCAGTGTTCACATCTTCATCACCACTCGGCTTAGCTCCCACAACTTTGATCCTGTGAAAAAAGCACTGAGGGGCAAAGGTTATGAAGAAGTAAAAACTGTTGTAAGGAATTGTCTATATTAGCAGCCAGATGAGTTTTATGCAGGTAAGATACAAGTTACGAGACACTCTCATAATATATCATAAAGGTAGAGTAATTTCCTCATATGTGAAAAAGTGACGTGACAGAAGAGAGATTTGGTTCGACAGAAGAATGCTGAGAGTACCATGGAGAGAACATGTGAACAACGAGGAAGTTTTAGGAAACTTAGGAACTAAAAAGAAAAGTCACACGATTAGAAAGAGTTGTAATTCCTGGGATACATTGTGAAGAAAGAGGGCCTGTTAAATCTGTAGGACATATTGAATTGAATTGCAGCAGGTACAAACAGTAAGTCACTTAACGAAATATAATTTTTACCTTTTTATATAATCTTTCTTTTGCCTTCATTTTCTTTTTTATTTTATTTTCATTTTTCTTTCTTTTTATTCTTGCCTTTCTTTCTTGTATGTTTTGTGCTGGTAGAATTTCACGCTTTCTTTCTTCAATTTTTAATTACAATTCTTGCCTCATTTTCGCTTCTAGTCTACAAGGTAACCAAAATCTCTTGCCGCTTATAATTTATTAGAATAAAAAAGGTATACATCAAATTTAACATACCGTTAGTCCTCAAAATAATCCTCATCGGCCTCCAGGACTGTTTGCCAACGCTCCTCCGGCTGCGTAATGCCCTGATGGTAAAAATCAGGTGTCTTGGATGCAACGACGTCTGGGAATGTCTACTGCAAGTTTACATAATTTACAAAGGATTTCTCACGAATGTGATTGTCCAGGGAATAGATGCGGTGATAATTTGTTGGCACAATTTCCTTGGAGTAAAATGGGTGGCACAGTGTCTCCCAACTAAGTCACCGTATGCTATCCCGAGCTATCTGCGCCACGTGAGGCCTGCCATTGTCATGAAGAAAAGGTATATCCTTGCGATTAAGTAATGGTGGCTCTTGCTTCAGTGCCTATTGCACACATAGTCAGTAGTTCACTTTTGAACAGACTGCTCGGTTGAACTTTCTTCCTACGGACGGGAGGAACCCGAAGGAGGCTTCGCCGAAGGGCGGAGTCTCCTTCGGGGAGGTAAACCGGCCCTGAACCCGTTTATACGGGTTCAATGGGCATATTTTTGGCCGAGCCCACGGGCTCGGAATGCCCACGTTAAAAAGGCCTTGTGCCACATGACACCCTCGTGTGTGTGGGGGGGTAACTCAATATCGTGCCTATTGCACACATTCCAACTGCTTCAAGTACAGGACCGCAGTGATAGTTTGGCTCATTGGTAGCATGTCATAGTGCAACATTTGTCTACTAGTTCACCAGATACAGTTTATGATCATGCGTGTATGTAGATATCATATTGTAGTATGAGGCAGAGAACCCCGTGGGGACAACCAATGTCTGACGCTTGGCAGTCATGCAGGACATGCTTTTATTCACTGGTGAGCGCTCGATCAAATATGAGTACGTTGCAGTATCGAGAAAGCAACGAGAAACAGGCTGTTATTCATTGTTTCTTGCTGACCTCTGACAGTGTGTAGGGTACCCACTTGCTCAACCTTTACGTCTTTCCTATGCGGCGCAGGTTAAGTCCGACTATTTCATCAGAAACCTAGAAGCATTCATAAAGCTCACTATAGGTTTGGCTGTTGCCCTAATCTATGACCGATTTCAGGACCTCATGATCCAGAACCTGTGGCCGGTCATTGCTAAATTCATCACAAAGGGACAGATCTCCCGACTTGATCTTCTGGAATCAATGCCTGACAGTGCGTTCATTGATAGCATTATCCCCAAAGGCTTGACTTATTCGGCGACTTGATGTGGCTGCGGACAAGCCCAACTTAAACCATAACAGACAACCCGAACGTCCTGCTTCGACACTGTCATGTTTCCTTGCTGCTGATCGAACTATAGGCACCTGAACAGTACCCACTTGCTCAACTTGTACGCCTTCCTTAGGCGGTGTAAGTAAAGTCTTTTTTATCAGAAACCTAGATGTAGTTGGTAAGCTCATCACATGTTTGGTTGTTGTCCTCCTCTGAGGCCGCCTTCAGGACTTCATCATACAGTATCTGTACTCGCTCACTGCGGGGTTTATCACAAAGAGACAGATCTTCTGACTGGAACGAATGTCTGGCGGTGCGTTCACTGGCAGCATTATCCCAAAGGCTTGACGTATTCGGCGACTTGATACGGCTGCCGACAAGCCCACCTTAAACTCAGAAAGCAGGCAACCCCGAACGTACTGCTTCGACACTGCCATGTTTCCTTATCGCTGCTCAAGCTATAGGCACCTGAATTGATCAAGACCAATGCCTCCCATACCCACCAACGGAAGAATTTTTTTTTTGGTTACCTTATATTAAATGTCTTTTCTTTCTAACTGTTTGTCTCTCTAATGTTTCTATCCAACCCTCACAAGTTTCTTGTCTTTTTCCCCGTTCTTATTTACTCATCATTACGCTCTCTCCTTTCCGTTTTGTTTCGCTATCGTGTGCAAAATACTAATCATTTTCCCTGTTTTGTAAGTCACATCAACAAATAAAAATAGATATTTTACTCATTAGCAGTAATTTAGATCTAAGTATCAATTGATACAATTACCAGTTCATATAAATTGATTACAACTTTCTTTTTGCCCACATATCCTGAACAACATCCGAAGCATATACATCCTTTAAATACACACACGCACACACACACACGCACACACACACACACACACACACACATATATATATATATATATATATATATATATATATATAAACAGCTAAATGGAACCATTAAATTTCCCTCCATCTTACAAGTCAACTCGTTAATTATCGTCAGGTGATAGTCGCCGTTTGTTGGGCGTGTTTGGTCACAGGTAGATGATAGAGTAAGCAAAGCTAAATCGATTTTTAAGAATCGCAACACAGAAATAAACAATGGCTTTGCAATGACTAATTCCTGTTGAGCAATTCTCTTGTCAACAGAACATGTTAATACCAACAATTTTTTGCGGGTGTGATTTGTAATGCAAATCTTCTTTGCGTCGGTGCTCAAATAACATGAATATTCCGTGTTTGGATAAGTATCTTGGCTTCACTGGTAAAGCTGTAGCTTCATGTGCCAATGGAGATTGTTTTTAGCCTGGATTATTTAGCAAACTAAGCCTTCCCTATCTGAGATGTGTCACTCATGAGCACAAATACGACTCATAAACGATGGTTGCAGGACTGATGGAGTAAGGTTGGTTGTTGTTTTTTTTGTATCAACAAATATTTGTTTATTTAATGCCAAAATTATTGTTATTTTTATTTTAGCTCAAAATGCAGATTCTGTGACAAATAGGAAGAAACACGTGACCTTCTTGTATCAGGGTGCACGGTATTGGCACCCACTGAATATAACACACGGCATGACAGAGTGGCTCAATATCTGCACTGGAAAATCTACAACTTCTACGGGAATTAAACAGAAAGAAATTGATATGAACACCAGCCTGACTTGGTTACGGAAATAGAACCTGTAACGATTTTATGGGACTTCACAATTTTTTGATTTCTGGTGTACCCAGATTTCTTTCCAGATCCCGCCCAGTGACCTGAGTTCAGAAATGGCATCATGATATTTTCCACTGAACAATTTAAAAATCACACACACATATATTTTACATTAGATTAAGCCCTTCGTAAAGTGATTTTTTTGTATTTTTTTAAGGCATGGGCTTCCACGAATCTCTTCAATGAGTCTACTGGAATACTTTTCAACCAACTACAACGGAGACTGTTGATGACCTCATGTACCACATTTTTGAGATTTCGATTTCAAGGTCCTTGTATTTTGATAGCTTTTTAAAGATCTTCAAAAATACATTGCAGTCTGTAGAGACTGCTGTACTAATAAAGAGGCAATTTTTTTTTCGTTTTCGGTCTCTAATAATAATGTCTGGGCGGTTAGTTTTGATTGTTTTGTCTGTGTGTATTGTGTAGTCCCATAAAATTGTTACAGGTTCTATTTCCGTAACCAAGTCAGGCTGGTGTTCATATCAATTTCTTTCAGTTTAATTCCCGTAGAAGTTGTAGATTTTCCAGTGCAGATATTGACCCACTCTGTCATGCCAGGTGTTATATTCAGTGGATGCCAATACCGTGCACCGTGATACAAGATGATCACTTGTTTCTTCCTATTTGTCACAGAATCTGCATTTTGAGCTAACAGATTATTATTATTATTATTATGATGATGATTGATTTCTGGTGTGTTCTCATTTCTTTCCAGGTCACAAGCAGCGGTCAAAAATGGCATCATGATATTTTCCACGAAGCAATTTTGAGGAAAAAAAGATCACACACATTTTACACGTAAACACGTAATGCGTGGGCGGTACTTGTGAGTACAATATTTTCTATTTCTTCGAGGTTTGGGCTACCAGAAATCACTTCAATGAAATCAAATACAACTGGAATTGTTGATGTTCTCATGTGCCACATTTTGGAGATTTCGATTCCAAGGTTCTTGTATTTTGATAGTTTTTTAGATCTTCAAAGATACATTGCGGTCTGTAGGGGCAGCCATGTCAATGAGAAGGCACATTTGTTTTTGTGGATCCTGATCACAATGTCTGTGCGATTAGCTTTTATTGTTCTGCCTTTGTGTCTTCTTCTTCTCCGTATTATTATTATTATTATTATTATTATTATTATTATTATTATTAGGGATATCATCTTCCCAGAAGGTAATTTTAAGTGCCTAATTACCAAGTCACCTCCGGTTTCTAAGAGAAAAAAGGGTACCAGGTGAATTTTATATGAACTCTTGGGACGTTTCTTTTAAATAGTGAAGGTTTTGTGGATAATATGTGAAATTCCGAACAAAGACATCTTTTGTAGTTCTGTGTTGCTTATGTGTCCAGGATTTTTATTCACATGATTTTCGGTAGCCTTCTTTAAATTATCCAATGCCATTATCGCAACAAGGATAATTGTAGTTTTAAATTAGCATGTTTTCCTTATTTGCAGGTCATTATAATTTGACAAATTTTTAAATTCTTTTTTAGAAACCCTGGAATTCTGTGATCAAATCCAGTGTCTCGTATGCACGAATTTGTCGTTTCTTGGAAATTTTCCATGCAAGCAAAACCAGACTATCATTATTGCCATGCCCGTGTATTGTTAAATATATTGTAATTTTATTGTCATCTTTGATGATCGCTTATGTAATCCGAAAGCTTAGATAGGATTAAAAACATGTATCAATATGGTGATTTTCTTTCGTCTTTCAATGGTAATGTTATGAAGCTTATCAGACGATATGAAAGGAATTTGCATAAAATAGTCAAAAGTTATCTATATTTTTTAATGAAACATGCATCAATGAAAAAATGCTGCCTAAATACACACAATATATATATATATATATATATATATATAATATATATATATATAATAATAATAATAATAATAATAATAATAATAATAAGGCTTAAACACTAATATTCCATGGTCATAATTTATTCTATTGGAATCGTAAATATGATCCAATTCATCAGACCTACAAATCCAAAAAGAAAACAGAAAAAACAACTCCGGGAATAAAAAATAAAATTTAGTGAGATGTATGAGAGTGTGGGACGAATGTTAGAGTAAAAGAAAGCTATAGAGAGGGGTAACAAGCGAGAGAAGAACAGGAGAAGAACAGGAAGGCCTAAAGATGAAGGGGGTGGGAATGAAAATTTAACAGAGAGAAGTTTTAAAGAGGGGAGTCAAAGATGTATGTGTATATTTACCACGAATATTATCATTATATATATATATATATATATATATATATATATATATATATATATATATATATATATATATTCTCGAATACAAGAAACTGACATTTTGATGTTTGGATAAACTTTTTTTTTTAAATCCATATTCATTCACAATTCTCCAGAATTCCCTTTTGCTGATCATCTGAATAATATCATGCATTCAGGGAAAAGATAACTGGTTCACATTTGCTTTAGCATTAGATGACTCACTAGGAGATGATATGCCATTAAACAATACAAAAAAACAAACACCTGAGTTGAGAGACGCCATTTTACCCGGCTATTCCAAACACAGCTTGGCGGAGAAGGGACGAATTTACCTCATTCCCAAGGACATTAGTGCGCGAGTGAACACAACAGACTAGCCTAGAATTTGAACTCGTAATTTTCACGTGTAAGTTGTTACACAACTAGCACAGGCTAGGAATAATAATAATAATAATAATAATCATAATAATAATAAATAATAATGATAATCATCATCATAATAATAATTAATAATAATAAATAATAATAATAAATATAATAATAATAATAAATAATAATAATCATAATCATAATAATAATAAATAATAATAATAATAAATAATAATGATAATCATCATCATAATAATAAATAATAATAATAAATAATAATAATAATAATAAATAATAATAATAAATAATAATAATAAATAATAATATTATTAATAAATAACATTAATAATAATAAATAATAATAATAATAAATAATAATGATAATCATCATAATAATAATAATAATAATCATAATCATAATAATAATAATAATAATAATTATAATAATAATAATAATATAGAAAAAGACGATACGAAAAACGTAGTTGCTATCGTCAAAATAAAATATTTCAAACGGACAATAAGAAATTTTAAAGGGAAATTGGAAAAGCTGTTATACATGTCAAAAAGACATCATCTATAACAAAAAAGTACAAAAATTTTTGGAGAATATTTGGAGCAGTCCAAAAGAATATAATCCAAAAGCAGAATGGATCCAACGCGAAGAAGAACGAATGTTGTATAAACCTCTGAAAGAGAGGGAAAATATGA
Source organism: Acanthosepion pharaonis (assembly GCA_903632075.3). Taxonomy (NCBI): domain Eukaryota; kingdom Metazoa; phylum Mollusca; class Cephalopoda; order Sepiida; family Sepiidae; genus Acanthosepion; species Acanthosepion pharaonis. The sequence goes on along the minus strand of CAHIKZ030005255.1, from coordinate 2,011,836 downwards.
CCAGGAACAATGTTAGGCAAACTCTAAAGAATGGAAATCCCCAGGAAATGACAATGTTCCCAATTTCTGATTCTATCATCTGCCATCAACCCATAAAAGCTTGCACACACTCTGTTAATGCTTATTAATAATCCCAATGAATGGATCACTGAAGGGATTACATTACTCATGCCAAAAACGAGTGAAACAAATAACCCGAAAAATTATAGGCCAATAATCTGTCGTCCCCGTTGAACTGGTCACGTCCACGAACCTTAGTTACTCTTTTCTCGAAGCAAGCAACATTCTTCAACTGGAACAGAAGGGATGCAAGAGAGGTTCATATGACTGCAAAGACCAAAGAAAATTATCTTGGAAAATTACAGGAGACGATTTAAAAATCTTAGCGCAGCATGGATAGATTACCGAAAAACCTTTGATAGTGTGCCACACTCTTGGATCCTTAAAACTTTGGAAATGTACAGTCTCTGCCGTGATAGTCAACTTTCCTTAAACACATCACCCTAATGTGAAAAACCTTATTATACCTAAATCACACTAGAAGCACTGCCGTAACCAACCGCCTGAATATCCGACGGTGAACCTTTCAAAGAGTCTCCCTGTCACCCCTTCTATTTTGTCTATCTTTAACCCCCCCCCTAGCTATGGTTACAAACTGAACAAGAAAATACTCAATTACCTACTCTACATGGATGATCTCAAACTCTTTGGCAAAAGCAGCAATGCGATGAAGGGTCTTCTCAATACTGTAAAATGTTTCAGTGACGACAGAGAAATGGATTTCGGATTAGGTAAATGTGTAAAAATGTTATGGTCCGGTTCCTTGTAAACACGGTGATAGTCCAAGGTAGAACAAATAAAGAAGAACTCGAACACAGGTATGGAATAACACAGATATATTACAAACAGGAATATATACAGAAAGGTAGAAAGTGTTAGTACGAACAATCAGGTTTAGTAGTAATTGTCTGAACGAGACACTGTTTCGGACTGCCTCTGACTCGACTGACTGACTCGTTCGCTGACTGACAGACTCCTGACGGACTTCACTCCAGACTTCAGACTGAACTCCCTGCTTCCTCTTCAGGCGCAGTATTTATTACGTATGGCATAGTCCATTATGTTATTATGGGTAAGGTCCCATAACAAAAAGTGACATTTATGAAAGGGAGAATTGCAGAAACACATTCAACAGATTTAGATTTTTCACAAAGATAAGGGAACTGGAACAAGAAGCATATAGGTAACTATAAATTAGGGTTAGAGATAGAATGCAACATACACAAATGAATGAGAAGTTAAGATAGGCGTACTACAGGCGTGTGCATCTAGTAGTTAATACCAAAGCTGAATTAAAAAGAAACACAACAGAATATCAGTCGTAAACACATTGGCTGTCCCTGTGGTTAATACAGTTTCATCATCCTTAACTGGACCGTAGCTGACATTATCCGAATGGACGCCAAAACGAGAAATCTTCTCACCTGCCACCGCATGCATCATCCCAAAGCTGATGTTGATCGACTATGTGCCCAGATCCGAATGAGGCAGAGGATTAGTTCAACTAGAACTGTCTTACAAACTGCAAAAGGCTTGATGATGATACGTGTCATAGAACATGAAAGTAGTAAGCGACTTTATTCTGTAATAAAAGAAGCTAAGTTTAAAATGGACTTTCAAATGGGTAAAGAAATACAAATAAAGCACTATACTCCGACTGAAGCTGCAAAATACTTAAAAAAGAAAGCAAAGGCAAATACAAACGACCAGATGAGGAAAGGATAGCAAGACGAACCGCTTCACGATCAACACTTTGTCCGTACCTAACAAGGTGATGTTGACAAACCCCCTACAAATACTGAACAATTTTTTTAGCCCAAAATGCAGATTTTGTGATAAATGTTCAGAAACAATTGACCATTTTGTATCAGGTTGCGCTATTGGCACTCACTGAATATAAAACCCGGCATAACGGAGTGGGCCAATATTTGCACTGGAAAATCCGCAATTTTTACGGAAAGGAAACTGCAAGAAATTGGTAAGAACACCGCCCAGACCCGATTACAGAGATAGGAACTGTAAAAACAATCAAATCTAATCGCCAAGACATCGTGATTAGAACCGCAAAGACAAAAAATGCCTCCTTATTTATATGACAGTCCCTGTAGACTGCAATGTATCATAGGGGATATTCAAAAAACTATCAAATTACAAGGACCTCGAAATCTTAAAAATGTGTCATATGAGAACATCAACAATCACTGTTGTAGTTGGAGCCCTTGGATTGATTGGAAAATACTCCAATAGACACATTGAAGGGATTCATGGTTGCCCATGCCTTAAAGAAATACAAAGTAATAATGTTCTCGTGAGTAGAACCCAGATCTTACGAAGGGATTTATCTATGTAAAATATGTCTGATTTTTTTTTTTTTTTCAAAATTGCTCAATGGAAAATGTAATAATGCCATTTCTGACATTATGTCACCGGAAAGAAATGATTACACACCAGAAATCAAAGGAATAATAATAATAATAATAATAATAATAATAATAATAAAAGACAAGCAATTCAGGAAGTGTATGCTTATTGACATAGCAATACCATCTCAGACAAACACCTCCATGAAAACTATCAAGAAATTGTACAAATACAAGGACTTAGAGATCGAGATTAAAAGGATTTGGGGAATGAAGACTGAGACTCTCCCAGAGAGAAATTGAATGGAGAATTTTACTAACAGTGTCCCTGGTAACATCAACATATGAGTTGCCCATAAGATCGCCGTACTAGAAACATCCCATATACTAAGAAAATGCTATCAATTAAAAGGCAATTCTCCTATAGTGCCTAAGGACCATAGTTTAGACCCGGCTCTACATGAGACAAAGCAGGAAAGATAACACATAACACACAAACAATAATAATAATAATAATATTACTGAAACATTGTCAGTTATGGTTAACTTTCGGCAGGCATTTATTTCATCTTAATTACAGTTGCTTTCCATTGCAACTACTTCGACCATTGTTCTTCAGCCCTGACTAAGCAGAGCGGTGTGGAAATAAGAATAAGTTTTCCGTGAGAGCCGAACTCAAAGCGTTTGTTTTGCCCCAGAACCCTGTCTTGATACGACAACAGCACTATCGTATGCGCCTTCCTGTTTTCAATACATTGATTTCTTGCATCCAAGAAGGAACTTATATCTTATTACATCCAGTTTCTGGCCATCCAACTATACACCCACATCCCACGTCATCAACTTCCGGTATAAGATTACATTAACTTGGAACCTTAGAATAACTGGGTGTCTACCCGATTCGCAATTGCTCATGTGTTTCCGGTTGATACTTGTTTGTCCTACAGTCCCACAGAGATACGTAAAAGTTTTCAAAATTGATGTTAAAAACTGGTGACTACAATGGTACGAAAAAGCTGCAAAAAAAAGATTTCTATCCATAATCGAAAAGGGTGTTTACATTATAATTAATTTATTTCTAAAATTTCACCCAATATTCTCAAAAAAATTATCCAATTTCGGTAATGATGTTGGAACTTTGATTATTACATTAATTTAGCACGAGTGTTACGCCCTGCCCTTAACTCAGATTAATAATGGAATATTCCGTTTTGATGGAATAATAATGGAATATACCGTTTTGATTGAATTATAATGGAATATTCCGTTTTGATTGAATAATAATGGAATATTCCGTTTTGATTGAATAATAATGGAATATTCCGTTTTGATTGAATTATAATGAAATATTCCTTTCTGATTGAATAATAATGGAATATTCCATTTTGATTGAATAATAATGGCATATCCCGTTTTGATTGAATAATAATGGGATATTCCGTTTTGATTGAATTATAATGGGATATTCTTTCTGATTGAATAATGGAATATTCCATTTTGTTTGAATAATAATGGAATATTCCGTTTTGATTGAATTATAATGGAATATTCCTTTCTGATTGAATAATACTGGAATATTCCACTTTCATTGAATAATAATGGAATATTCCGTTTTGATCGAATAATAATGGAATATTCCGTTTTGATTGAATAATAATGGAACATTCCGTTTTGATTGATAATAATGGAATATTCCGTTTTGATCGAATAATAATGGAATATTCCTTTCTGATTGAATAATAATGGAATTTATTGTTTTGATTGAATAATAATGATACATTACGTTTTGATTGAATAATAATGGAACATTACGTTTTGATTGAATATAAAAGAAAAAGATATATAAGAAAAGTTGTTTGGTTTTATAAAGAAAAAAAGAAACGATAACGTTCACATGTGTTTAAAGTCTGCTTCTGTGAAATGGAATATTTGTCAATTTTGAATCTTCATTTGCTGTCTCTTACCTCTTTAAATTATGACTTTCCTTCATAGTTATGGTAAATAAAGATGTGGCACATGACTTAAAGTATACGGAACGTAGAGAAGGTCAAACTCAATGCTCAGTCGTAATTTGTTCTAGCGTGACAAGCTTGCAATCATTACACCAGGCCGAGTTGACCTATACTTACGACTGCCATTACAATATTTTGTTAAAGTTGTTCAGCTCAATTATGTAACAGTGCAATACGGGAATTTTCCACGAAAATCGCATCGTCGTGAAACACTCGAGAGGCTTAAAATTAAATTAAGAATTATGATTTTGCAGAAAATTTAAATAGGTAAACATGTGAAATTGACACGGCTACTACTAGTTTCAATAATTATCCTATGATTTCCCAGTGCGAAACAAAATAACGTCATTAAATGCTTAGAATATTGCTGTCACATATATTTCCGGTTCATCTGCTATTTACCTTGATAAAATCCAATGCAGAATCTGCAATATTATCGGTCCTGATCTGGCGGATCGGCTCCAGTCACTTTCCCACTGACGTAAGGTTGCTTTTCTGTGTCTTTTATATAAATACTTTCATGGCAATTGTTCGGATTAGATCTTTAAATTGTTGCTATATTCGCCACCCACCACAGACAAGAATTGTAACTGCGGGGACTAGTTAGAACTTCATAAAGACAATGAGGTATTATGGTGGATGTTGTAAGAATGGTAAGTAAGAATGCATTGTTTGGGGGAGGAATATTGTGTTATGTTTGGGTCAGTGATTGTGGTTAACTAACTTTAATGTTAAGACAGAAGACTATCTTTTCCCCATTCTTCATTTTGGACTTCTGCCATATTTCTGTATTTTAAACAGAATAAATAATGCTCTTTAATATGGTACCTAGACTTTTTAAAAATTTAAGCGCATTACGAGACTGGCGTTGAGATCTCATCATTTTACCATTGAGCTAGCTAGATGTAACCGTAAATTCTATGATAACAGATTATTTTCTCACACTTCTCGCTCTCCACAAGCGAGGAGTGCGGAAAGTCAGGCTCTATGATTTCCAGCCAATTTTAATCTGCAAAATGGCAATGCCAATCGTTATCTATTGTTTACTCTTTCCTCTTCCCACTCATGATTGATGTTTCAAGTTCTAATTCTTCCACACCTTGTAACCCCTTTGTGTCTTAGTGGCTTTACTACCTTCTATGGGGTAATACCGATTAAAAAAATTAGGAATACGATGTATCTGGAAAGAAGTTCAATTCAATATATAGGGAGATAATAAGCCACACAAATTGAAAAAAAAATCGAAAAATCACTCACACGGTTAGAAATATGGAACTGTATAAGATAAGCCAGCAATATCGGACGGCGACGCCATTGCTTAATTCTTTATAATGAAACAGATAATGAGTTTCTAAACTGTATTTCAAATCTGTTTACTCCGTGTGTTAGCATTCATCGGAAAACGAAGATACCAATGCACGTAAATCTGAGCTCGCCGGGCGAAACAATTTATATGTCACTAATTACGAATCAGCAAAGTTCTATGCATCATTTATTCATTCTGCCAGTCAAACCGATTCCAGACAGGGGGAGATAATCGATGTTTCCTTTTCAGTGAGAAAGCCAAGGCCTCTTCTCGCCGTAACTAGCAGCTGGCCAACCAGTGACTTATGTGATGAGGCAGGCATTACGCCGTTGACTACTTTGATAGAGCCTCGCCGCGGCTGGCAGTCATTTATTTATCTGAACCAGCGTACATTACCGGGCATTCTTCATATCGAAACGCTGGTTGATAAATGAACGCCGTGTTGGAGTAGGCCGGACGGTATGCGACCTCGGCAAGGACCTTAGCATGTGGAACGTAGACACGGGTCACATCGAACTAGTCCATTCTACGAACAGTCACGGAAAAATGGATAACGTTGCAAACACTTATCAAAATGGATTTCGTATTTCGAAAAGCAAAAACGAATGCGCTTAGGAGCACGCGCATGCGCATAATCTTTAACCTTCAATTTTGACTGAGAAAACAATAAAAAGCAACATCAACAGACGCGTAGGTCTTGCCTAACCGAAGCCCTATGAAAGACGCGCAGACTACTTTTAAAGTATACGTTCCTGGTTAGGCATACCGAATTCAGCTAGGCAGTAGGTTTGATTATTCTTTCAGCTTACACATTCTCCTCCCTTTTACTGTTTTGGTTTCTTTATTAGTTCCTCTTTACAATTAGTCACAACATGGCGTATGAAGCACTCTTCTGTGTTATCGAGTTACGGCCTTTTCTCGCTTAAATAACGCTAATATAATAATAATAATATAATTAACACTAATATAATGAAATATAATAATAATATAATTAACACTAATATAATGACATATAATAATAATATCATTAACACTAATATGATCGAAATACTTAAAAAAAATACCGATAGAAATATAAGTGACAAAAAGCTGAATAAGATAAATTAAGTTTAAAATTTATATACACCTCAAACTAAAATTTAAATTTAAAGCTGTGTGTGTCTATTTATTTAACTTTTCGATCCAAATTGTAACCGGCCTTTCCTGTATATCTACTCCATTTTTTTTTTTTTTTTTTTTTTTTTTATACAAGAGCAATTCCATCAATAAAATCGGTGTTTTCTCTGAAAAATTCATTTTTGGAACTAAACGCCACACTACATAATTTTCTGTCTTGTCATTTATTTACGTGAAATATTTTTTTTTTAAATATAACAGGATTTTTTTTATTTGAGCAGCAATCCTTTTTTAATACATTTTGATAAAGAAGTCTTAGAAACTAGTTTTGTTATGTTTTTATTATTGTACTTTTCTTCTATGTGAACTAGTGTTTCTTTTCTGACCTAATTAATGTCTATTAAATCCAGAACAGAAAACACTTCTTAACATACGAGAAAAATTTAATAAAAACTTATACAAAAGGATACTATCTATCTATCTATCTATCTATCTATCTATCTATATATATATATATATATATATATATATATATATATATATATATACTGATGCATGTTTCATTAAATAATATAGACAAGTTTTGTGTATTTATTTTAAGTAAGTTCCTTTCATATTGTCTGATAAGGTTAATAACATTATCATTGAAAGACGAAAGAAAACCATCATATTGATACATGTTTAAATACAATCTAAGCTTTCGGCTTACATAAGCCATTATCAAAGATGACAATTACATTTAAATATATCAATACACGGACGAAACAATAATGATAGTCTGTTTTTGTTGCATGAAAAATTTCAAATCAACGACAAACTCAAATAATATACACAATATATACATATATATATATATATATATATATATATATATATATATATATATATATATGCACTATATATATATATATATATATATATGTATATAAAATATGCACATATATATATATATACACACACAATATATATATATATATATATGCACAATATATATAATATATATATATATAAAATATGGACATATATATAAAATATATATATATATAAATATACAAATATATATATATATATATATATATATATATATATATATATATAAGATCCGCTGATAGGTTAGGGGTAAAATCTCTGATCCTGGCTTGAGACAGTCGGATATCTACCCACACTGATTAGCTGTGATACAGCGAAACAGTCTGTCTGTGGAAGACAATATATACGCCTCCGTTCGAGCACGTTTGTAAACAATGTCTAATACTGCTAATACTGCAAAGCTCTTCCATGAATTGAGCCCTCTCGGTCACTGGCATGTTTATTCGAATGATAAGTACGTAAAAAGCCGCCTTCCTCTCTACCGGGCGCTGATAGCTCAGGGGTAAAATCTCCGAATCGATCCCAACTTCAGGCAATCGGATAGACGCACTGACACAGCAGAAACAGTCTGTCTGTGGATGACAATATATATATATATATATATATATATATATATATATATATATATATATATATATAAACATATATTTTTAAATATAACAGACAATGAATGTCTATTATGTGTCACCACGATCCGTTCTAAACTCCGTGTATTTGCTTTAATTTCGGGGGAAAATAAAGACAAAAATTGTGCCACATTTGGATATTTTTTGCTAAGCAGTTCCTTGATCTAAGTTTTCGGCTCACATGAGCCATCTTCAGAGTATTTATGCGGACATTTAAACAAAGATATTCGCCATCAAAATGATATTCTGTTATGTTGACATAGAGGAATGTTATGCGATGCTAACGGTCGCGGAATGGCAGATGCTGATCACGACGTACCACGTGAGAGACCGAAATATTAACAATAGAATCATGTGTCTAGATGCAATTTAATGTTTTGTGACTAGTTTGAGATGTAATTTTATCCAGTGTGGGTTGCGTTGATTTAATGTAGATGGCCTCCAATATCATCAGGTTCTTTTCTTGTTTGAGTATTGTTGTGTTATCAACTAATATTAATATCATGTACATGGCAATGTCTTAAAAAATGTTGTCTAAGATAAAAAAAGATGACAGGTAAGTGTACGTGAGAGCGTATTTGTAGTAAAGCCAATATATGTAGTGCTTTTATTATTAGTATCAGCCATATAATCTCTGAACGGACATGTAAATTGATATACTACATTGGTTTTTGTAGAGGATTTAATTGTATGGTTGTAGAGTTATTAGAAGCTATGAGGTCAATTGTTTTAATTTTTTATAATATGAGCTTGACTTGTTTATTATTATTATTATTAATAATAGGTTTAACATTTCTACCTATTATGTTTTTGAGTGTTGTTTCATCATGTTTGTAATTATTATGCAATTGGCTACAATAGTATAAGTTAATAGTGTTATGTTTATTTTGACGTACAGTATTATCATTAATGTTATCAATTTATTAGAGGTATTATTAAGTTTATTGACATACATTTTAATCTGTTGATCAATATCGGAATTAGAA
>CAHIKZ030005255.1:1995000-1997500 GCA_903632075.3 Acanthosepion pharaonis | reverse complement strand
CATTTCCTTTAAACTTTTGTAACTCTATAGTCACTCTATTAGGTGACCCGTTTCTACCGCCTTCACTTCTTTTTATCACTTGTAGGTCCCCTTATCCGTCTCTTTTCCGCCGTTTCCAGCTTCTATACCTTTTCCTCGCCATCCCTCTGAGTATACCCACCGTCTTTCTCTAAACGCGCCAATCACCGGCTGCACTTGCGTATTCTCCATAAAGCCTAATTGTTTGTTACTTTGCCGCATCAAATGGAGAATGTCACCTGGCAAGTTGGTGAAGGGCTGATTCCTAATAGCGTTGGTCGAACGCCTAATCTCAGCCGACTACTTGGCGGGAATAACAATGATATTACTAGTCAACACTATTTCTCATTTTGTTAGGTAATTGTTACCATCACACTGCCGGTGACGAGAAGGTGACGCCATTGTTACATGGCGAAAAGAAAGGACTAATCAAAGACCGGGCGTAACTAATCGAGAATGGCTGTACGCATTCGTACAGTTATCATTTCTTCCATCATTTATCTATTTTTCTCTTTTCCTTTTACGTAACTATAATTTAATTTTTATTTTCCCATGACTTCATAGAACACCCATTTAATTATTACTTGCGAAATTTTCTTTACTTCAATAAATATATTGGGAAGACACTTTCTATTGTAAACTAATTTTAGCACTGTGGAAAAATGAAATTAAAAAAGTACAACGCGGAAAATTGTATAACATCAATGTTCTAAATCTTGCATGATTGCTTTAAAAACAGCTTTCAAAATCCAAAAGAATCATTTCACCTTGATTCAAAGCTAAATAGTAATGCATTATATATATATATATATATATATATATATATATATATATATATATATATATATATATATAGCAAAAAGACACAGACAACTTTAAGGGTGCATGGGATTATAATTTATTTCCTTAGGACCGGGATTTTGTTCTTAATTCCTCTAATTCATCTCCATTTTCATACTTAATTTTCATACATATATATATATATATATATATTCTCGGAGACTTCTATATCAAAACCAAGCTACCAACACTGAACAGAATTTATTACGAGTATAGTATCAATGTTTTAAAAAGCATTTGTATTGACTAATATTTAACACTATGTTGTATTTTACCATCTCTTGTCATCCCCTTGGTTTGACCTTGTTCGCGCCATTTTTTTCTTGCTGCTCTTACACCTTAAATATGGCCTCTATGCTAGCAGTGTCCACTAGGGAGAAACAAAGAGCAGTGATCCGTTTTCTCTGCTCAGAAGGTATGTCAGCGGCTGTCTGTGTGGATTGTATATAGTGATTTTCCAAGGGTAGCTTAGATGTGGCAGAAGGCAGAAAGTATGGGTTACCCAGTGAGGATCGAACTCACTTACCTAGACAAGCATTACACCGCCTCGAGATGATCCTATGTGGATTGTATATATGTATGCATGTATTGCCCTGAATACATCGACTGTGTTACAGTGTTGTAAGACCTGCCAACCCAAATAGTGTCACCTGACAAATGCTTACAGAATCAAACACAAAGGAGCAATACTTTACCTATTGCCGAATCATGAAAATCTTGATATTCTCTAATACAGATAACCAATTAAATTCTAAAAACATCATAAATATTTAAACAAAACACAAACTGTTTTTTAACATTAGATAACACAAGAGTTGTCGGCTCTAGGACAGTTCCGTACTGAACATTTGCGTCCCGGAAAATTGCGTACCACACAATTGCGTCTCTGGACATTTGCATTCTTAGACAAATGCGTTCCCTGGATAACTGCGTACCTCTGACAATTTTTTGAAACTTCGAAAAGCAGTTACCATAAATTTTGAAAAAAACCATAGGCAGTTATCATAAATTTAAAAAAAAGACGAATAAAGTAAAAAAAATTAAAAGTTTATTTTTGTTAAAAATGCAATGACAGATTAATAGTGTTGCAAGATCAATCCACACAACGCCAAAATGCATTTGTTTCATTGGCGTTTTTCTTATGATAGTGGTAGTTGTAATTTTCCTCGTCCACAAATATTTTTCCACCAGTTTTTAATTTTCGGAAATTATCCATGGGTCACAAATAAAAATATAATCTATAAAGTCAAGAATCTATTAGATGTTTGGAGTGAACTGAAACTGCTAACTTAATATTCTCTTGATTTAAAAAGGACATTTTTCTTTCTTTTTTTTATTTATGGCAACAACATTTCTGCTTGTTTAGAGTAATTAAAGATATTGGTGAGCAACTTTCTATATTAAACAACTTTTTAAAACAAATGGCAACGCAATTATCAGGGACGCGTTTGTCTAGGGACGCAAACGCAAATGGCCAGGGATGCAAAAATTCTCCCACAACTGTGTGTGTATATATATATATATATATATATATATATATATATATATATATATATATATATATATATTATTATAAAAAACGCAGATTGTGTGTGTGTGTGTGTGTCTGTACGTTTATATATTGGATCGGATTTCCTACATT
>CAHIKZ030005255.1:1962500-1990000 GCA_903632075.3 Acanthosepion pharaonis | reverse complement strand
TAGGCGGGTACAAGAGGAGGAGGACAACAACACTCAGAAAACAGTCTGCCTGCCTTATGTGAAGGGGTTACCAGAGAAAATACAAATGATCTGCGGTCCATATAACATCAGGACAACCTCCAAAAAAGCTTGACAACACCTCGCAGATATCTCTCCTGAGTAGGACCCCCATAGAGGAGAACATGACTAAAGACTGTGTGTACGCTATCCCCAGCTGCTGCGAAAAGGAATATAAAGGAGACAGGCCGCCCCCCTCAGGTAAAACTTCCGAACACCAGAAAGCTGTAACTTGAGGGGAAATAGAAAAATCAGGCGTGGCTGACCCACATATGGAGAGAGAATGGAGATCAATACCGCCCTGTGGGGATCATTTTGAGATCATAGACAAGGAACACCATTGGAAAATTCGTAAACTTAAGGAATCAGCACATATACTAGGCCACAAAAATCTGCTGAGCCGACCAAGCATAGAAATAAATACAATATGGGAACCGGTAATAAGGACTGTCAGAGAAAAGCAATGATAACAACAAAGTTGCAATATGAGCTCTGGTAAAAACATGAAATGATAACAGCAAAATTGCAATATGAGAACTGGTAAAAATGGTTGCTGAAGACATTAGGTTTATAATACCCAGAAATTCATACCCAGATGTCCTCAAGGACACATGGCACAGTGGATAAAGGCATTGGATAGATCCAGGGACAGGACCCAAAGAGTGCGAGTTCAATACCCGGTTAAGGCAGTGGAGAAATTAGGAGGGGATAACTGACATCCATCAAACATGGCACGTGGTTCAGTTCGAAATATTGTGATAAATATGGCGACAAATATAAAGGAAAATATTCCGAATAATGTAAATATTGTACATAATCTCAGAAATATAGACAGACTCTGAAAAAAAAATAATATTATGGATGATTTGAGTGTGAACTTAAAACAATATGTCCTCAAATAACACCCTGAATTTACCGAATCGGTAAATATGTTTTCCAGGTGATATTCTGTGTAACTCTTTGAAACTTGAATATTTTAGTAATATTAGTAATTTCAAAGAATGTAATATAACACCTATTCCGTCTATCATTAAAAAAAATTCGCACGGAATATATTTGTGATGTTTCAAGATATCAATCCAAGCTGGAGAACGCCATTCAATATGATAATTAATCCGAAGAAACGATTCATGTCTTTCCCAAGGGAATATCTGCGAACGCATCAGACGAGGCCCGAATTCGAACACGGTTCTTCAATTTCATTTTGTGCACCGATTACCCTTAAGCTACCTGCACATTAAGCGACGCTTAAGTTCGTCATTTCTATTTATCCAAATGAAAATGTAGTTTCTCTGTGTATTTCTGAGATGATCAATTATTATTTCTCGCTATCAAAGCAGACCCCAAATTGACAGATATCGAATATCCAGTGGTTGATAAACGTTTGCGGGGGTCGATAGCTACCAAGGAGGCCGATAAAGGCTTGAGGGTCAGAAGTGGACGATAAATTCCGTGTGATCCATTAAACATTTAGGAACGAAAACTGGCATTCATCAAAATCATTATATGAAGAACTCAGGCTGTGATCTAGAGATATACTCGAATACAACTGGAAAAATTAAGGGAATACTTTGGGCTACTTTTTGAAGACCTTAATAAAAAAAGAAATGTACTTACCTGACGGTGTTGTTACACATTTTGATTTGAAAATAGAAAATATAGATAATGAATCTTACAAGGTTAACCTATTTATATTTGTGTGGATGATGAAGGTATTCACTGTTTGAATTTAAAACCCTCAGTGATTCCCGAGTATCGTCCTGTGTATGGCGATAAACGACATACGGTGTCAGGCCACCGATCGGAAGATTGGAGATTTTGAGGAGCTTGGAACCACCTCTTAATTACTGTTGTTTCCAGATCGATGTTGACTCGGGGTGGTAACACCTGTTAGGAGCCCATCTATGGGCACATAGTAAACCTAAACTGGGGTCAAACACTATGAATGTATAAAATGAATTATAATTTATATAGTGAAAATACAAGTAATAATATTTTTATGAAATAATTACAAGCAATACATATTTGTAAAAAAATAGAATTTATCAGCAATACAATTTTGAAAAAAAAAACTTACTAGTAATATGGTTTCGTAAAGAAAATTAATAACGCTCCCAAGAAAATAAAATTTCGGCATTAAATGACCCATAAGGAGTTGATATGCCGCTAAACAAACTCTAGAGTAATGTAAATCTTTCTCCTTTATTTATTGGCATGTCTTCATTTAGACATTGCCTCTGACCTTTCGTTTAATAATTTTTCTCGGTTCGGGTATGTTATCATGGCCAGTTTTTTCCTCTTGGTATAGTTTTCAAACACTTCTACCAATGCTGAAAATCTTGACCTTTCTAAAAAAATAAAATGCTCCATTTCCCATTAAGACTTTTATTGTTTTGTTTTTTTTCGTTCTAATTCCCACATATAGCTAGCGAGTTTGGTGCGTTACTTGTGCCTTTCCAAATTAAAGGAAGATTTATGGTTGTATCATCTTTACTTACATTTTCCTTTCGTGTATCCCATATAGACATTCTTTTATACTTGCAATTACCATCGTTACCTTTGGTACTATTGCCCTGTGCGTTCGTCTTCTTAATTCGTTTTTTTTTCATATTTTCTAAATTGCTAGAAGAGCTATAGCTAAAAAATAATAAATAATTTAAAAAATATATAATTTGCCAATACCACCTGAAGAAACCGTCTGATGAAACCCGTAGTAGTGTAACCGGTAAATAGTCATATATATATATATATATATATATATATATATATATATTAATGTGTGTGTGTGTGTGTGTGTGTGTGTGTGTGTGTGTGTGTGTGTGTTACAATAAAGAGAAAGAACAGTAAGATTTATAATCCAGTGTTCATATTTTTTTATTTAAAAAAAAACACTGTTCAATACAATTCTACAGCGCATGTTATAAATTTATTTATTTAAAAATATGGTTCCATCGCTACACAGGAATTACCATATTTCAAAAACAGAAACTAAAAATGTGTCTATATTTCTGAAATGTGGTATTATGTACACTATTTACATTATTCGGACTACTGTCCTCATCTTTGTCGTCATATTTATTACAACGTTTCGGCCGATGTATGCTCCAGCCTTCTTAAGGTGGTTGGAATATCGAACTGACCCCTTTATTTCGCTCACTCGAGTAGACTGTTCTGGCAAAACTAAAAACTTCAAATTTAATTATAGAATTAAATTAAAATCCCTAGTACTGTTTCATTTTCATGTGAATTTTGGAATAACTTATTTTGAAATTTACTGAGTTTTATAAGCACATAGATTCCTAATATTAGTTTCTAAGGATACGGGGAAATTCAATCATTTTGACAAGGGGTGGTATGGTATTTGGAGAACATCAACTGTGGTCTAGCCTGGAGATATGCTATGCATGAATAGATAGCTCTCCGGCATTCCACCCAAATAGATGAAGGATATGGATTAGGTACTCAGTGGTACCATATTCGAAATTAATGATGATGTTAATGACTGAAAGACAGAGGGCGACGTGGTAAAAGACACTCACACTGTTATCTAAATAGACACTGGACCAAATAAAGGAAGATGCTTGTCTCTGACACGAGAAAAACGAAGAAATAAAAAGAAAATGGCTACTTGTTTTCTGTGTTGGTATTTTGGAAGTTATCATCTTTGAGTTCTCGACCGATATTTCTCTTCTTATTTTTGCCATGGAAGATAAAAAAAAAGTCGGTGACTTCTGTAGGAAATTCAAATTAAGTTCCATATTGGAAATTCAATAAAAATCAAGTTAGCTCGAATCAATAAAGTCATCATAAACCTATACAAAATTAAATCGAAACGTACATAAAATATATAAAATGAAAATGTCGACAGAACTGGAAACATAAAATCAGATATAGACATTTATATAAGCATTTATATATTATCCACGCACAATGATTAATACATAAAGACACACACACATATATATATATATATATATATATATATATATATATATATATATATATATATATATAACTCAATGGAATGTTTCTTTCAAATTATATATTATTAAGTTTTATTTTAGATGTTTTCAATTAAATAGTAATATAGAATATCAATGCTTCTTAAGATTCGAGACACACACACACACATTACATATATATATATATATATATATATATATATATAGAGAGAGAGAGAGAGAGAGGGGGGGGAGAGAGAGAGAGATAAGAAAATCATGCATTCTCTAAAATACAGACAGACTCAAAAAACAGAACACATATTCTCTCTCTAGCATAGACACTCGCACACGCATATATATGATACTTATTCGAACTGATATCACTAATTCTGTGCATATATGTATTTTTGACATGAAACTTTATAGTTTATGTGTACATGTTTGTTTACATACCCATTTTAATGAGGAAGAATCTTTTATCTTTAGACTTGTGATTATAGGCGTACAAGAGTCTGAGCAAGCGAAACAGCTATAACAAAATATATGTATCTGTATACATACATGTATACATGCATACACACACACATACTTATATATATATATATATATATATTTATTTTAAAAAAATTTATAATATAAATATAAAATTTAAAATCACTAGAAAAAATAGCCATTTTGTTTCAACCCCCGGTGTCTTATCAAGGATGAGGTTCAACATCATCACTGAAAGAAATGAATAAAAAACTATTTTTGTAGTGATTTCTATATATTTATATTATACATTTTTAAAATAAATAATTATATCTATTCTACTCTATATTGAGCACTCTTTTAAGAATAGTAATTGTTGGTTATTGGAATTCATTCCGTATACATAAATTATATATTGGTACTATATATATATATATATATATATATATATATATATATATATATATATATATATATATATATATATATATACAACACAACATTCTCTATATATACTTAATATTTTATGGATACGCAATTCATTATACACACTTCTAAACATTTCGGATAATATTCTACATCCTACTAACACGCATATATATATATATATATATATATATATATATATATATATATATATAAGTGTGTCTGCGTGCGATCTTTGTCTATATAGGATGCATATCAGCACGTAAAGATCGCGAATGTTTGAGTCTTAGTTACGAGTGAATATCTACTGTAAATAGGAATGTCGTTTAGAAACGTGTGACTTTAGAATGCCCTACTCTACCCATCGAAAGATATCTTAATAGAAATCTCTTGCCACTTACATGCCACGATGATTAGCGAAAATATAGTAACTATGTATAAGGCTAATATTCTGTTTCGTGAATTCCTTTTGGCATTTAAAACCTAGCGTATAGGCCTGTAAGTATTCTTTTCTTACTGTCTCCTTCATTTGAGTATGTTGTATTCCATCTCTTTCGCTGACTCGTAGGTATTTAGAGGCTTCTTCTTGCTACAGTCCTCTAATCTTTGTGACAAAATCTAGATTTATTGAGTATGTTTCTGTAATTGTCCTTTTCTTGAATTTTACTTTTGCAGATTTATTTAACCGGATGTCCTTACTGAAGCCATCACTAAAACTTTTTACATTGTTGAGATGACTTTTCCCCTCATTGTCATTTTTGTATAATAGGTTTGAGATCATCCGTGTAGTATAAGTTTTTAAATATTTTGTTTATTTTTTATCCATAGTTATTACTGTTTTATTATTTTATTAGGTATTATTGTTTTTATTTCAAATTTCCTTTGATTTCTTTCTGGGTCCCATCCAGAAACCTAAAGTCAGAAATGGCATCATAAATTTTTCCACTGAGTATTTCTTGAAAAATGCATGCTGGGATTTTTCTTAAACAATAAGATAGGCCACTTCTCGGTTTCATCTGACTCAGTTCCGGTCTTGTCTTGAAGCCAGAATTATGCGATCGAGCGCTTATTTTAGTTTGTGAACTTTTTTTTTACCATATTACTGTTACTCTGCTTTGCATATATTGTTCGCTTGCTTACTATTATTTTTTCTGTCTCTTATTGTTTATTACAAACCTTGTCAATTCTGTTTGTTAACCTGTGCTGGCAGTTACATTTAACCATGACCATTAAACAGTAAACCAATCCGCTCAGAAAGTTTCCGATTTGTGGTATTCCCAGATATCTAGAAGCAATTCACAGGTCGCCTTGACTGCAATAACTCCCCAAGCTGTAAAATTCAAACCTCTAGTCTAGGGGCGTTCCAAAATCTGTGATACTAAATGGGATATTTATTATTTTCATTATCTACATTGTTCGAGCTGTTGTCCTCATTTTATTGTCATATTCATGACATTTCAGCTATTATACGCTTCAGCCTTCCTCAGGTGATTGGAATTTCGAAATGAACCCTTTATTTCGTCCACTGGGGTAGATTGTTCCTGTTCCACGTGAAATGCCTCTTCCGGATGTTTCAGTTATCTCCCTTTAACTCAACTCTCCAGGTTTTTATTCACCACTGCAGTAGCCAGGTATTGAACACACCATTTTTTTGAGTCAAGTCACTGGATCCAACCAGCGCTTTTATAAACTAGGCGATGTGAATATTTATTATTATCTATCTTAAATCAACAAAACAAATAGGCACATCTTAAAATCTCCAATCAATTCAGCTAAAAATCGACGAGAGCTATTATTTTTACTATTGCTGTTGCTATTTTTTTATTATGGACGTGTGGATAGTGTGACGGTTATCAACTCGGTAAAATAAATCGTCTAGCCAAGTTCGAAATACGAGTTCTTTACGTCCCAAATATCCTTGTGGAAGTTATGTAGCCCTCTCTTTTCGGCACAGATAGCTAACAGGGCAAACAGAGCTCTCTCGACCAGTCTACCCTGCTGAAAACTTCTGAAATCAAAACTAACTTAATGAGCGATGGGCTCCGTCTGACTATCTCACGCTAGATGCAACATCGTTGGTAATGGTTGCAGTATATGTGGTGACCACTACGACCCTAGTGGTTCATGTAATTCGTGGTATCTGTCTATATTCCTGAGAAGTGGTATTGTAATTATATACCATATTTACATTGTTCGGACTGTTGTCACCATCTTTATTGTCATGTCCACGACGTTTCGATCGTTGTACGCTTCGGCCTTCTTCAGGATCTGTCTATATTTCCCAGATGAGGTAATACAATTATTTGCAATACTTACACTATTCGAAATCCCAATCACCTGAAGACTGCCGGGGGCGTAAAACAGTCGAAACGTCGTGAACATGGCGGCGAAGATCAGGACAGCGGTCCGAACAGTGAAAATAGTGTAAGTAACTCGTGGTGAGACGGGGTTTATTATATTCACGTGCAGTGGATCTCCTTCGTAATTGTAATCGTCATTTTCTTACTATCTTTCCTCCCTCACACTTCTACTCATCATCTCTCGCCCCCACTTCTATTTGTTCTCTAAATTCTCGTTCGTCCAACATTTGTATTTTCTTACTTTTATCACTCCCACTTATACTCATCTTCTCTCGCTCCCACCTTCTATTTGTTCTCTAAATTCTCGTTCGTCCAACATTTGTATTTTCTTATTTTATCACTCCCACTTCTACTCATCTTCTCTCGCCCCCACCTTCTAATTGTTCTCTAAATTCTCGTTCGTCCAACATTTGTATTTTCTTACTTTTATCACTCCCACTTCTACTCATCTTCTCTCGCCCCCCCCTTCTATTTGTTCTCTAAATTCTCGTTCGTCCAACATTTTTTTTTTCTTACTTTTATCACTCCCACTTCTAATCATCTTCTCTCGCACCCTTCTATTTGTTCTCTAAATTCTCGTTTGTCCAACATTTGTATTTTCTTAATTTTATTACTCCCACTTCTACTCATTTTCTCTTGCCCCACACTTCTATTTGTTCTCTAAATTCTCGTTTGTCCAACATTTGTATTTTCTTACTTTTATCACTCCCATTTCTACTCATCTTCTCTCGCCCCCCTTCTATTTGTTCTCTAAATTCTCGTTTGTCCAACATTTGTATTTTCTTACATTTTATCACTCCCACTTCTACTCATTTTCTCTTGCCCCCACTTCTATTTGTTCTCTAAATTCTCGTTTGTCCAACATTTGTATTTTCTTACTTTTATCCTCCCACTTCTACTCATCTTCTCTCGCCCCACCTTCTATTTGTTCTCTAAATTCTCGTTTGTCCAACATTTGTATTTTCTTACTTTTATCACTCCCACTTCTACTCATTTTCTCTTGCCCCCCACTTCTATTTGTTCTCTAAATTCTCGTTTGTCCAACATTTGTATTTTCTTACTTTTATCACTCCCACTTCTACTCATCTTCTCTCGCCCCCACCTTCTATTTGTTCTCTAAATTCTCGTTCGTCCAACATTTGTATTTTCTTACTTTTATCACTACCACTTCTACTCATCTTCTCTCTCCCCCCCTTCTATTTGTTCTCTAAATTCTCGTTTGTCCAACATTTGTATTTTCTTAATTTTATCACTCCCCACTTCTACTCATTTTCTCTTGCCCCCACTTCTATTTGTTCTCTAAATTCTCGTTTGTCCAACATTTGTATTTTTTTTACTTTTTATCACACTCCCACTTCTACTCATCTTCTCTCGCCCCCTTCTATTTGTTCTCTAAATTCTCGTTTGTCCAACATTTGTATTTTCTTACTTTTATCACTCTCACTTCTACTCATTTTCTCTTGCCCCCCACTTCTATTTGTTCTCTAAATTCTCGTTTGTCCAACATTTGTATTTTCTTACTTTTATCACTCCCAATTCTACTCATCTTCTCTCGCCCCACCTTCTATTTGTTCTCTAAATTCTCGTTCGTCCAACATTTGTATTTTCTTGCTTTTATCACTCCCACTTCTACTCATCTTCTCTCGCCCCCCCTTCTATTTGTTCTCCTAAATTCTCGTTTGTCCAACATTTGTATTTTCTTACTTTTATCACTCCCCCCCTTCTGTTTATTTCTACTCATCTTCTTCTCTCGCCCCACCTTCTATTTGTTCTCTAAATTCTCGTTCGTCCAACATTTGTATTTTCTTACTTTTATCACTCCCACTTCTACTCATCATCTCTCGTCCCCCCTTCTATTTGTTCTCTAAATTCTCGTTCGTCCAACATTTGTATTTTCTTTTTTTCTATCACTCCCACTTCTATTTGTTTTCATCTTCTCTTACGCCCCCTTCTTCTATTTGTTCTCTAAATTCTCGTTCGTCCAACATTTGTATTTTCTTACTTTTATCACTCCCCAATTCTACTCATCTCTCGCCCCCTTCTCTATTTGTTCTCTAAATTCTCGTTCGTCCAACATTTGTATTTTCTTACTTTTTATCACTCCAACTTCTACTCATTTTCTCTGCCCCCACTTCTATTTGTTCTCTAAATTCTCGTTCGTCCAACATTTGTATTCTCTTACTTTTATCACTCCCACTTCTACTCATCATCTCTCGTCCCCACTTCTATTTGTTCTCTAAATTCTCGTTCGTCCAACATTTGTATTTTCTTACATTTATCACTCCCACTTCTACTCATCTTCTCTCGCCCCCACCTTCTATTTGTTCTCTAAATTCTCATTCGTCCAACATTTGTATTTTCTTACTTTTATCAGTCCCACTTCTACTCATCTTCTCTCGCCCCCCTTCTATTTGTTCTCTAAATTCTCGTTCGTCCAACATTTGTATTTTCTTACTTTTATCACTGCCACTTCTACTCATTTTGTCTCGCCCCTTCTATTTGTTCTCTAAATTCTCGTTTGTCCAACATTTGTATTTTCTTACTTTTATCACCCACTCCCTTGCCCCCCTTCTGTTTTGTTCTTCTCGTTTGTCCAACATTTGTATTTTCTTACTTTTATTTTCTCTTCTCTCTCCCCCCCACTTCTATTTGTTCTCTAAATTCTCGTTTTGTATTTTTCGTTTTATCCTACATTTGTTCTATTTTTCTTAAATTCTTTTGTCCAACATTTGTATTTTCTTACTTTTTATCACTCCCACTTCTCATCTTCTCTCGCCCCCTTCTATTTGTTCTCTAAATTCTCGTTTTGTCCAACATTTGTATTTTCTTACTTTTTTATCCCTCCCACTTCTACTCATTTTCTCTTTTGCCCCCATTTCTATTTGTTCTCTAAATTCTCGTTCGTCCAACATTTGTATTTTTTCTTACTTTTTTATCACTCCATCTTCTACTCATCTTCTCTCGCCCCCCTTCTTCTATTTGTTCTCTAAATTCTCGTTTGTCCAACATTTGTATTTTTCTTACTTTTATCACTTTTACTCATCTTCTCTCGCCCTCCTTCTATTTGTTCTCTAAATTCTCGTTTGTCCAACATTTGTATTTTCTTACTTTTATCACCCCCTTCTACTCATCTTCTCTTGCCCCCCCTTCTATTTGTTCTCTAAATTCTCGTTTGTCCAACATTTGTATTTTCTTACTTTTATCACTTGCCCTTCTACTCATCTTCATTTTCTCTATTTGTTCTTTATCCTAAATTCTCGTTTGTCCAACATTTGTATTTTCTTACTTTTTATCACTCCCACTTCTACTCATCTTCTCTCGCCCCCTTCTATTTGTTCTCTAAATTCTCGTTTGTCCAACATTTGTATTTTCTTACTTTTATCAATCCCTTCTACTCATTTTCTCTTGCCCCCTTCTATTTGTTCTCTAAATTCTCGTTTGTCCAACATTTTGTATTTTCTTACTTTTATCACTCCCACTTCTACTCATCTTCTCTCGCCCCCACCTTCTATTTGTTCTCTAAATTCTCGTTCGTCCAACATTTGTATTTTCTTACTTTTATCACTACCACTTCTACTCATCTTCTCTCCCCCCCTTCTATTTGTTCTCTAAATTCTCGTTTGTCCAACATTTGTATTTTCTCTTTATCCCCCATTTTCTCGTTCTCCCCCAACATTTTTTTTTTTTCTTGTAAATTCTCATTCGTCATTTGTTTCTATTTTCTTGCCCTTCCACTCATCTTCTCTCGTTCTCTTTGTTCTCTAAATTCTCGTTTGTCCAACATTTGTATTTTCTTACTTTTATCACTCCCACTTCTACTCATCTTCTCTCGCCCCCTTCTATTTGTTCTCTAAATTCTCGTTTGTCCAACATTTGTATTTTCTTACTTTTATCCTCCCACTTCTACTCATCTTCTCTCCCCCCCTTCTTTTGTTCTCTAAATTCTCGTTTGTCCAACATTTGTATTTTCTTACTTTTATCACTTCTTTTTCTCTTCCCCCCTTCTATTTGTTCTCTAAATTCTCGTTTGTCCAACATTTGTATTTTCTTACTTTTAACACTCCCACTTCTACTCATCTTCTCTCCCCCACCTTCTATTTGTTCTCTAAATTCTCGTTCGTCCAACATTTGTATTTTCTTCTTTTATCACTCCCACTTCTACTATTTTCTTTACTTTTATTTGTTCTCTAAATTCTCCCACTTCTTACTTTTATCTCTTCATCTTCTCTCCCCCTTCTATTTGTTCTCTAAATTCTCGTTCGTCCAACATTTGTATTTTCTTACTTTTATCACTCCCACTTCTACTCATCTTCTCTCGCCACCTTCTATTTGTTCTCTAAATTCTCGTTTGTCCAACATTTGTATTTTCTTTTATCTTTTATCATCTTTCTCTCCCCCCCTTCTACTCATCATCTCTCTCTCCCTTGCCCCACTTCTATTTGTTCTCTAAATTCTCGTTCGTCCAACATTTGTATTTTCTTACTTTTATCACTCCCTTCTACTCATCATCTCTCGTCCCCTTCTATTTGTTCTCTAAATTCTCGTTCGTCCAACATTTGTATTTTCTTACTTTTATCACTCCCACTTCTACTCATCTCTCGTCCCCCTTCTCACCTTCTATTTGTTCTCTAAATTCTCGTTTGTCCAACATTTGTATTTTCTTACTTTTATCACTCCCAATTCTACTCATCTTCTCTCGCCCCCCCCTTCTATTTGTTCTCTAAATTCTCGTTCGTCCAACATTTGTATTTTCTTACTTTTATCACTCCCACTTCTACTCATCTTCTCTCGCCCCCCCTCTATTTGTTCTCTAAATTCTCTCATTTGTCCAACATTTGTATTTTCTTACTTTTATCACTCCCACTTCTACTCATCTTCTCGCTCCCCACTTCTATTTGTTCTCTAAATTCTCGTTTGTCCAACATTTGTATTTTCTTACTTTTATCATTCCCACTTCTACTCATTTTCTCTTTTCTCCCCCTTCTATTTGTTCTCTAAATTCTCGTTTGTCCAACATTTGTATTTTCTTAAATTTATTTGTTCTCTCTAAATTCTCCTTTCTCGTTTGTCCAACATTTGTATTTTTCTTACTTTTATCATTCCCACTTCTACTCATCTTCTCTCGCCCCCACTTCTATTTGTTCTCTAAATTCTCGTTTGTCCAACATTTGTATTTTCTTACTTTTTTATCACTCCCACTTCTATTTGTTCTCTCATCATTCTCCAACATTTGTCCCCATTTCTTCTATTTGTTCTCTAAATTCTCGTTCGTCCAACATTTGTATTTTCTACTCTTACTTTTATCACTCCCAACATTCTACTCATCATCTCTCGTCCCCCTTTTTTGTTCTAAATTCTCGTTCGTCCAACATTTGTATTTTCTTATCTTTTATCCTTTCCCATTTCTACTCATCCATTCTCTCGTCCCCCCCTTCTATTTGTTCTCTAAATTCTCGTTTGTCCAACATTTGTATTTTCTTAATTTTTTTCTCTTGCCCCCCCTTCTATTTGTTCAAATTCTCAACATTTCTTACTTTTATCATCTTCTCTCACATCCCCCCCCCTTCTATTTGTTCTCTAAATTCTCGTTTGTCCAACATTTGTATTTTCTTACTTTTATCACTCCCCAGTTCTACTCATCATCTCTCGCCCCCACTTCTATTTGTTCTCTAAATTCTCGTTCGTCCAACATTTGTATTTTCTTACTTTTATCCCCCCCTCCCTTCATCATCTTCTCCCCACTTCTATTTGTTCTCTAAATTCTCGTTCGTCCAACATTTGTATTTTCTTACTTTTATCACTCCCACTTCTACTCATCATCTCTCGTCCCCACTTCTATTTGTTCTCTAAATTCTCGTTTGTCCAACATTTGTATTTTCTTACTTTTATCACTCCCACTTCTACTCATCTTCTCTCGCCCCCACCTTCTATTTGTTCTCTAAATTCTCGTTCGTCCAACATTTGTATTTTCTTACTTTTATCACTCCCAATTCTACTCATCTTCTCTCGCCCCCCTTCTATTTGTTCTCTAAATTCTCGTTTGTCCAACATTTGTATTTTTCTTACTTTTTATCACTCCCCACTTCTACTCATCTTCTCTTTTGCTCCCCCTTCTATTTGTTCTCTAAATTCTCGTTTGTCCAACATTTGTATTTTCTTTTTTATCACTCCCACTTCTACTCATCTTCTCTTGCCCCCCTTCTATTTGTTCTCTAAATTCTCGTTTGTCCAACATTTGTATTTTCTTACTTTTATCAAATTCTACTCATCTTCTCTCGCCCCCTTCTATTTGTTCTCTAAATTCTCGTTTGTCCAACATTTTGTATTTTCTTACTTTTTTATCACTTCTTCTCTTGCCCCCACTTCTATTTGTTCTCTAAATCTCGTTTGTCCAACATTTGTATTTTCTTCTTTTATCCCCCACTTCTATTTGTTCTCTAAATTCTCGTTTGTCCAACATTTGTATTTTCTTACTTTTATCACTCCCACTTCTACTCATCTTCTCTCGCCCCCTTCTATTTGTTCTCTAAATTCTCGTTCGTCCAACATTTGTATTTTCTTACTTTTATCACTCCCACTTCTACTCATCTTCTCTCGCCCCCCTTCTATTTGTTCTCTAAATTCTCGTTTGTCCAACATTTGTATTTTCTTACTTTTATCACTCCCACTTCTACTCATCATCTCTCGTCCCCACTTCTATTTGTTCTCTAAATTCTCGTTCGTCCAACATTTGTATTTTCTTACTTTTATCACTTCCATATCTACTCATCTTCTCGCCCCCCACCTTCTATTTGTTCTCTAAATTCTCGTTTGTCCAACATTTGTATTTTCTTACATTTATCACTCCCAATTCTACTAATCTTCTCTCGCCCCCCCTTCTATTTGTTCTCTAAATTCTCGTTTGTCCAACATTTGTATTTTCTTACTTTTATCACTCCCACTTCTACTCATCTTCTCTCGCCCCCACCTTCTATTTGTTCTCTAAATTCTCGTTCGTCCAACATTTGTATTTTCTTACTTTTATCACTCCCACTTCTACTCATCTTCTCTCTCCCCCCCTTCTATTTGTTCTCTAAATTCTCGTTCTTCCAGCAATTGTATTTTCTTACTTTTATCACTCCCACTTCTACTCATTTTCTCTTGCCCCCCACTTCTATTTGTTCTCTAAATTCTCGTTTGTCCAACATTTGTATTTTCTTACTTTTATCACTCCCACTTCTACTCATCTTCTCGCCCCACCTTCTATTTGTTCTCTAAATTCTCGTTCTTCCAACATTTGTATTTTCTTACTTTTTATCAATTCCCACTTCTACTCATCATCTCTCTCCCCCCCTTCTATTTGTTCTCTAAATTCTCGTTTGTCCAACATTTGTATTTTCTTACTTTTATCACTCCCATTTCTACTCATCTTCTCTCGCCCCCCACCTTCTATTTGTTCTCTAAATTCTCGTTCGTCCAACATTTGTATTTTCTTACTTTTATCACTCCCACTTCTACTCATCATCTCTTGTCCCCACTTCTATTTGTTCTCTAAATTCTCGTTTGTCCAACATTTGTATTTTCTTACTTTTATCACTCCCACTTCTACTCATCTTCTCTCGCCCCCACCTTCTATTTGTTCTCTAAATTCTCGTTCGTCCAACATTTGTATTTTCTTACTTTTATCACTCCCACTTCTACTCATCTTCTCTCGCCCCCCTTCTATTTGTTCTCTAAATTCTCGTTCGTCCAACATTTGTATTTTCTTACTTTTATCCTCCCACTTCTACTCATCTTCTCTCGTCCCCACCTTCTATTTGTTCTCTAAATTCTCGTTCTTCCAACATTTGTATTTTCTTCCTTTTATCACTCCCACTTCTACTCATCATCTCTCGCCCCCCTTCTATTTGTTCTCTAAATTCTATTTCGTCCAGCATTTGTATTTTCTTACTTTTATCACTCCCCACTTCTCATCTTCTCTCGTCCCCACTTCTATTTGTTCTCTAAATTCTCGTTCGTCCAACATTTGTATTTTCTTACTTTTATCACTCCCACTTCTACTCATCGTCTCTCGCCCCCCCTTCTATTTGTTCTCTAAATTCTCGTTTGTCCAACATTTGTATTTTCTTACTTTTATCACTCCCACTTCTACTCATCTTCTCGCCCCCCACCTCTATTTGTTCTCTAAATTCTCGTTCGTCCAACATTTGTATTTTCTTACTTTTATCACTCCCCACTTCTACTCATCTTCTCTCGCCCCCCTTCTATTTGTTCTCTAAATTCTCGTTCGTCCAACATTTTGTATTTTCTTACTTTTATCTCTCCCACTTCTACTCATCTTCTCTCGCCCCCCTTCTATTTGTTCTCTAAATTCTCGTTTGTCCAACATTTGTATTTTCTTACTTTTATCCTCCCACTTCTACTCATTTTCTCTCGCCCCCCTTCTATTTGTTCTCTAAATTCTCGTTTGTCCAACATTTGTATTTTCTTACTTTTATCACTCCCACTTCTACTCATCTTCTCTCGCCCCCACCTTCTATTTGTTCTCTAAATTCTCGTTCGTCCAACATTTGTATTTTCTTACTTTTATCTCCCACTTCTACTCATCATCTCTCGTCCCCACTTCTATTTGTTCTCTAAATTCTCGTTCGTCCAACATTTGTATTTTCTTACTTTTATCACTCCACTTCTACTCATCTTCTCGTCCCCACTTCTATTTGTTCTCTAAATTCTCGTTCGTCCAACATTTGTATTTTCTTACTTTTTTGTCACTCCCACTTCTCTCATCTTCTCTCGCCCCCTTCTATTTGTTCTCTAAATTCTCGTTTGTCCAACATTTGTATTTTCTTACTTTTATCACTCCCTAATTTCTACTCATCTTCTCTCTTACCCCCCTTCTATTTGTTCTCTAAATTCTCGTTTGTCCAACATTTGTATTTTCTTACTTTTTATCACTCCCCACTTCTACTCATCTTCTCTCGCCCCCCTTCTATTTGTTCTCTAAATTCTCGTTCGTCCAACATTTGTATTTTCTTACTTTTATCACTCCCACTTCTACTCATCTTCTCTCGCCCCCCTTCTATTTGTTCTCTAAATTCTCGTTCGTCCAACATTTGTATTTTCTTACTTTTATCACTCCCACTTCTACTCATCTTCTCTCCTCCCCCTTCTATTTGTTCTCTAAATTCTTGTTTGTCCAACATTTGTATTTTCTTACTTTTATCACTCCCACTTCTACTCATCTTCTCTCGCCCCTTCTATTTGTTCTCTAAATTCTCGTTCGTCCAACATTTGTATTTTCTTACTTTTATCACTCCCACTTCTACTCATCTTCTCTCGCCGCCCCCTTCTATTTGTTCTCTAAATTCTCGTTCGCCCAACATTTGTATTTTCTTACTTTTATCACTCCCACTTCTACTTATCTTCTCTCGCCCCCCCCTTCTATTTGTTCTCTAAATTCTCGTTCGTCCAACATTTGTATTTTTTACTTTTATCACTCCCACTTCTACTCATCTTCTCTTGCCCCCCTTCTATTTGTTCTCTAAATTCTCGTTCGTCCAACATTTGTATTTTCTTACTTTTATCACTCCCAATTCTACTCATCTTCTCTCGCCCCCTTCTATTTGTTCTCTAAATTCTCGTTTGTCCAACATTTGTATTTTCTTACTTTTATCACTCCCACTTCTACTCATCTTCTCTCCCCCCTTCTATTTGTTCTCTAAATTCTCGTTCGTCCAACATTTGTATTTTTTTTACTTTTATCACTCCCACTTCTACTCATCTTCTCTCGTCCCCCTTCTATTTGTTCTCTAAATTCTCGTTCGTCCAACATTTGTATTTTCTTACTTTTATCACTCCCACTTCTACTCATCATCTTCTTCTATTTGTTCCCCTTTCTATTTGTTCTCTAAATTTTAAATTCTCGTTTGTCCAACATTTGTATTCCAACATTTGTATTTTTTACTTTTTTCATCCCCACTTCTACTCATCTTCTCTTGCCCCCACTTCTATTTGTTCTCTAAATTCTCGTTCGTCCAACATTTGTATTTTCTTACTTTTATCACTCCCACTTCTACTCATCTTCTCTCGCCCCCTTCTATTTGTTCTCTAAATTCTCGTTCGTCCAACATTTGTATTTTCTTACTTTTATCACTCCCACTTCTACTCATCTTCTCTCGCCCCCCTTCTATTTGTTCTCTAAATTCTCGTTTGTCCAACATTTGTATTTTCTTACTTTTATCACTCCCACTTCTACTCATTTTCTCTTGCCCCCCACTTCTATTTGTTCTCTAAATTCTCGTTTGTCCAACATTTGTATTTTCTTACTTTTATCACTCCCACTTCTACTCATCTTCTCTCGCCCCCACCTTCTATTTGTTCTCTAAATTCTCGTTCGTCCAACATTTGTATTTTCTTACTTTTATCTCTCCCACTTCTACTCATCATCTCTCGTCCCCACTTCTATTTGTTCTCTAAATTCTCGTTCGTCCAACATTTGTATTCTCTTACTTTTATCACTCCCACTTCTACTCATCATCTCTCGTCCCCACTTCTATTTGTTCTCTAAATTCTCGTTTGTCCAACATTTGTATTTTCTTACTTTTATCACTCCCACTTCTACTCATCTTCTCTCGCCCCCCTTCTATTTGTTCTCTAAATTCTCGTTCGTCCAACATTTGTATTTTCTTACTTTTATCACTCCCACTTCTACTCATCTTCTTTCGCCCCCCACCTTCTATTTGTTTTCTAAATTCTCGTTCGTCCAACATTTGTATTTTCTTACTTTTATCACTCCCACTTCTCTCATCGTCTCTCCCCCCCTTCTATTTGTTCTCTAAATTCTCGTTCGTCCAACATTTGTATTTTTTGTCCAACATTACTTTTATCACTCCCACTTCTACTCATTTTCTCTTGCCCCCCACTTCTATTTGTTCTCTAAATTCTCGTTTGTCCAACATTTGTATTTTCTTACTTTTATCACTCCCACTTCTACTCATCTTCTCTCGCCCCCACCTTCTATTTGTTCTCTAAATTCTCGTTCTTCCAACATTTGTATTTTCTTACTTTTATCACTCCCACTTCTACTCATCATCTCTCGTCCCCACTTCTATTTGTTCTCTAAATTCTCGTTCGTCCAACATTTGTATTCTCTTACTTTTATCACTCCCACTTCTACTCATCATCTCTCGTCCCCACTTCTATTTGTTCTCTAAATTCTCGTTCGTCCAACATTTGTATTTTCTTACTTTTATCACTCCCACTTCTACTCATCTTCTCTTGCCCCCCACTTCTATTTGTTCTCTAAATTCTCGTTTGTCCAACATTTGTATTTTCTTACTTTTATCACTCCCACTTCTACTCATCTTCTCTCGTCCCCCTTCTATTTGTTCTCTAAATTTTCGTTCGTCCAACATTTGTATTTTCTTACTTTTATCACTCCCACTTCTACTCATCTTCTCTCGCCCCTTCTATTTGTTCTCTAAATTCTTGTTTGTCCAACATTTGTATTTTCTTACTTTTATCACTCCCACTTCTACTCATCTTCTCTCGTCCCCCCTTCTATTTGTTCTCTAAATTCTCGTTCGTCCAACATTTGTATTTTCTTACTTTTATCACTCCCACTTCTACTCATCTTCTCTCGCCCCCCTTCTATTTGTTCTCTAAATTCTCGTTCGTCCAACATTTGTATTTTCTTACTTTTATCACTCCCACTTCTACTCATCTTCTCTTGCCCCCCACTTCTATTTGTTCTCTAAATTCTCGTTCGTCCAACATTTGTATTTTCTTACTTTTATCACTCCCACTTCTACTCATCTTCTCTCGCCCCCCTTCTATTTGTTCTCTAAATTCTCGTTCGCCCAACATTTGTATTTTCTTACTTTTATCACTCCCACTTCTACTTATCTTCTCTCGCCCCCCTTCTATTTGTTCTCTAAATTCTCGTTTGTCCAACATTTGTATTTTCTTACTTTTATCACTCCCACTTCTACTCATCTTCTCTCTCCCCACCTTCTATTTGTTCTCTAAATTCTCGTTCTTCCAGCATTTGTATTTTCTTACTTTTATCACTCCCACTTCTAGTCATTTTCTCCTGCCCTTACTTCTATTTGTTCTCTAAATTCTCGTTTGTCCAACATTTGTATTTTCTTAACTTTTATCACTCCCCACTTCTACTCATCTTCTCTCGCCCCCACTTCTATTTGTTCTCTAAATTCTCGTTCGTCCAACATTTGTATTTTCTTACTTTTATCACTCCCACTTCTACTCATCATCTCTCGTCCCCACTTCTATTTGTTCTCTAAATTCTCGTTCGTCCAACATTTGTATTTTCTTACTTTTATCACTCCCATTTCTACTCATCTTCTCTCGCCCCCCACCTTCTATTTGTTCTCTAAATTCTCGTTCGTCCAACATTTGTATTTTCTTACATTTATCACTCCCAATTCTACTAATCTTCTCTCGCCCCCCCCTCTATTTGTTCTCTAAATTCTCGTTTGTCCAACATTGTATTTTCTTACTTTTATCACTCCCACTTCTACTCATCTTCTCTCGCCCCCCTTCTATTTGTTCTCTAAATTCTATTTCGTCCAGCATTTGTATTTTCTTACTTTTATCACTCCCACTTCTACTCATCTTCTCTCGCTCCCCACTTCTATTTGTTCTCTAAATTCTCGTTCGTCCAACATTTGTATTTTCTTACTTTTATCACTCCCACTTCTACTCATCATCTCTCGTCCCCACTTCTATTTGTTCTCTAAATTCTCGTTTGTCCAACATTTGTATTTTCTTACTTTTATCACTCCCATTTCTACTCATCTTCTCTCGCCCCCACCTTCTATTTGTTCTCTAAATTCTCGTTCGTCCAACATTTGTATTTTTCTTACTTTATCACTCCCACTTCTACTCATCTTCTCTCGCCCCCCTTCTATTTGTTCTCTAAATTCTCGTTCGTCCAACATTTGTATTTTCTTACTTTTATCACTCCCACTTCTACTCATCCTCTCTCGCCCCCCTTCTATTTGTTGTCTAAATTCTCGTTTGTCCAACATTTGTATTTTCTTACTTTTATCACTCCCCACTTCTACTCATCTTCTCTCGCCCCCTTCTATTTGTTCTCTAAATTCTCGTTCGTCCAACATTTGTATTTTCTTACTTTTATCTCTCCCACTTCTACTCATCATCTCTCGTCCCCCCCACTTCTATTTGTTCTCTAAATTCTCGTTCGTCCAACATTTGTATTTTCTTACTTTTATCACTCCCCACTTCTACTCATCATCTCTCGTCCCCACCTTCTATTTGTTCTCTAAATTCTCGTTTGTCCAACATTTGTATTTTCTTACTTTTATCACTCCCACTTCTACTCATCATCTCTCCCCCCCACTTCTATTTTGTTCTCTAAATTCTCGTTCGTCCAACATTTGTATTTTCTTACTTTTATCAATCCCACTTCTACTCATCTTCTCTCCCCCCCTTCTATTTGTTCTCTAAATTCTCGTTCGTCCAGCATTTGTATTTTCTTACTTTTATCACTCCCACTTCTACTCATCTTCTCTCTCCCCCCCTTCTATTTGTTCTCTAATTTCTCGTTCGTCCAACATTTGTATTTTCTTACTTTTATCACTCCCACTTCTACTCATCTTCTTCTCAATTCTTTGCTTCGTCCTCCACGCTCGCTATATTTTTTTATCTCTGAATCTTTTATCACATTACGTTCGCTATGTCCATCCATTGGTTTCTGGTAACACCCATTCTTCAACCCCATCGTTTGCCTTTATTTTTCATAATATTTATAAGTTTGATGCTTTTTTTTTCTCTTTCTTTCTTCGCAGATTGTTTGCCTTTATTTATTTTATTCCTTTTCGAAAAGGCGCTATATCTATCCCTCAAGCATGTCGAGAACATTGACTAGAAGAACATTGCAGTACCTTTACAAAAAAAAAAAAAAAACGAGATAGCGACCCTCCAATTGTACACGACAGACAACACTCTGCTCATGGAACCAACCAACGGGTGCGTCTGTTTGTAGCCCATCGATCCATTCCTGATAACAATGTTCCATTTATTTTGCATCTGAACATTGATTTTTGCCCCGGAGAACTCACAAGCAGTGTTTATTGTCTGAGAAGAGCAAGCGAGAAAACAAGGAATAGGAAAAACCTGTATTTGAAGATATGAAGATACAAGAAAGTCATTGAAAGAGCGAAGGAAGATGAAGAAAGAAATGAAGAAATGAAGAAAGAATCTGAATAAAGGATGGTAAATCAAGTTAAAGAATATAGAAGAAAAAATAAGAATTAGCGCAGAAGACAAAGAACGAAGGAAGGAATTGGATTGAAAAAATAGACGGAATAAAGGAGGATAAATAAATTTAAAGTGAGAAAAAGGAAAAAGAAAGAAAGAAGACTAAGAGTAGAAGACAAAGAAAGAAAGAAAGAAAGAATGAATGAAAGAAACAAACAAAGAGACCAAGAAAAAAAGGAAAGAAAGAGTCACGTTGAAGAAATAGACTGAATAAAAGAGTGTAAATAAAGTTAAAGAGAGAAGATAAAATAAAAAAGAAAGAGTAACGAGAGAAGGCAAAGAAAGAAAGAAAGAATGAAAGAAGCAAACAAAGAGACCAAGAAAAAAAAATGAAAGATGAGTCGCGTCGAAGAAATAGACTGAATAAAAGACAGTAAATCAAGTAAAGAGGCGATAAATTAAAAGAAGGAAATATGAGTAAGAGTAGAAATCAAAGAAAAAAGAACGAATGAGATCAGGAAAAGAAAGAAGGAAAAATAGAAAGAGATTAGAAAAAGAAAGAAAGAGTAGTATTGAGAAAAACTGAATAAAGGACGGTAAATAAAGTTAAAGAAGGGAAAAGGGAAAAAAAGAAAGAAGGGTGAGAGCATAAGGCAAAGAAAAAAGAAAGAAAAAGAAAGAAAGAAAGAAAGAAAGAAAGAATATGAGTGAGATCTGAAATATATAGAATCATATCTTGGTTCTTAATGTGCTGTCAAAAATCAAGGTTTCGAAAGAAAATATTAAATATTGTGAAGAAAAATGGGAGGGACAAGGAATCTTTGTGATGAATAAATAGAAACAGAAATTTAAAAAAAAAAAGCAGCGTTTAGACGCAAATGATTGTATGAAAATGAGAAAACACAGTGATGCAAAATGATTGCAAGGAATAAAGGCGGTATTGGGGAGGGAGTTACAATAATAAATAAGAGAATCATCGTCCTAAAAAGAAAAAAAGAAAAGAAAATATAATAAAAACGACGCTAATAAGCGATAAACAAAAAGTGGAAAACACCGGAGATGCGGATTTAAAAGAACGCTGAGACGTTATGGAAGCTCGAAGAATGAATTGAAAAACTGTGTCGATACAAGCAACAGGAATAAGCAAACAGAGGAGATAACAATCGAGAAAGAAAATGAAATGAGTTGAAGAAAACAATGTGAACATTATGACGAATTAGAGGAGAAATAAAAAAAAAAACAAAAACAAAAAAACAAAAATAACCTGGAAAGGGACTGAAGAAAAAGTTTAAAATGGCGGAGAAAAAATAGCACATTCGAAGCAGAACAAGAACGAATGAAGGAAGCATGAAAATAAATACGCGTAATGCAAATAGTGGACAAGATCGGTGAGATATTTAATAAGTCAAAAAAAAAAAAAAAAAAACGCGGAATAATTTATGATAAATTAAGAAGGAAAAGAAACGTTCAGTAAGGAAGCCAAGCAAATACGGAAGCTAGAAAGAGAACAACAGGCGGAAGAAGAAGTTCCTGGAATGAAGAAAGATAAAATGGCGGTTATCGTTTATGGCGCAAAGAAACAAACCTTAAAAATAACCCTGATGAAGAGAAACTTACAATGGTGCAAAAGTGGATGAAAAAGAATATCAAGAAAGGAAAAGAAAGAAATGACGAAAAGAGAAATGAATGTAGGATATCCATATGAAGCAAAAATTCACATCGCTATATTTTACATGTTAGAGAAATCTTAGAAGTATATTTTTTAAAATAATTTATTCACCTCTTTTTATCGCTTTTTTGCCTGAGTACTCTTTAAGGAAATGTGGTGATTTTATTTACTTATCTTGAAGGATATCATCATTGACTCAGATTACAATCTCTTTATTCTTCGTATGGGAAAAAATTAAGTACAAAATAGAAAAAAAATAGAGAGTGTATTGTAGGCCTCACCCTGTATAGCATTTCTTATCTAGTCAACGGTTCTAGCAAAAGAACTTGGGATTATTATTTGATGAGGGAATACACAATTTAGCTGAATTTCTGCATAAGGTCATGGAAGATGTATTTGATGACGGAATAACGATGCCATGAATTTGTAGGATATAGGAATAAACATTTCTGCCAAAATATGTGGGTAATTTAGCATCGGCCTGATGACAAGACAAACAATCAACATTTAAGAGCGGGAAAATTAAAATCAAAATTATTCTAGATAAGAATAATAGCAATAAATTATGACGATGTGCATTCAGTCGCTGAGTATTTCATATTCGGGACCAGAGTTCGAGCCCAGTTAGAAACCAGGATTTCGATGCAGATTTTATACGTATAGAGTATTTACCACTTGAAAGTCCGATAAAACAACGTATTCCTACATCTCCCCTATTTAAGATTAAGGCGAACTTCACAAGTATCAGAAAAGCAGACAGGAGTAAAGACGTAGTGAGTCAACTGCATTTTTAAAATCATTTCACCCCAAGCAAGGCGGGAAGTCCACTAGCATTCTAGGGTCACAGAGAGTGAAAGTGAGGGAAAAGACTGTGTATAGAGGGGATTGAGGAAAGGATAGAAAGAAGAACGGGGATCAAGGCAACAGAAGATTGCGATTGTAGTTATCAGAGAATCATTGTAGTTATCAGAGAATCAAGTAAGAGGAAGGGAGTTTCACTGTTGGGAAGTGGGAGAAAAGAAACTGCTAGAGTAGAAGTGGCGGTTGAATTTAACTTTAAAAGGGTGAGACCTAAATGCCAATCTACTAACACGCTTAAATTCATGAAGTCAGGTCATCAGGGAAGACAGCACATCAGAATAGTTACCATGAAAATATTTGCAGAAAAGACAGAGGGAAGCCACATCAGAACTATGAAAATGTGACTGAAGTAGAGATGCCAAGTTAGGACCGATTACATGGCAGATCCTTTGTATATTGTCGAGAACCTCGAGATAGACAGGAGAGGCACCAGACCAGATATGGCAACAGTATTCAATGCATAGACCAATTTTAGATTTGTAGATGTGTAAGATGGAATCTGACGAGAAAAAAACCTTCTAGCACAGTGAACCGACTTTCCTTGCAGTAGATGCAGCTATTGATTCAATGTAGTTCTTCCACCTCAGGTCATTGGAAAACATGAAGCCAAGAAGGCACAGTGAGACACTCTCACGGAGTCAAGCATCAACGATGCTGATGTGGGGACAGGGAAGTTTTTCTGAGGTAGTTAAATGAGGACAGTTTCGTTTTGGAGGCATTAAAGTTTACAAGCCAGCAACAATTCAAAAGATGAAGGATGAGGTAATAAGGCATATTGGTGAGATCGAAGAGCAACTATGCAGAGACGTCATCAAAAATTTTGACCATCGATTGGAGGTGTGCCGTCGCCGCCTTGGCGGACATTTCGACCATATTACCTTTCACACATAATTACCATGACTTAACTAACATGAACCAATAGAGAAATAAATAAATTTTCACCAATAACCCTGACTGATTTCCTGCTGACTTTGATCCGTTAAATTTAAAGAATATTTTTTTAAATATTTTAGAAGATGTTGAGTATTGCGCTCGGAAGTGTAGAAGAACAGACTTTTTTCGAGCAAATGGATATAAAATGGATACCACATGTAACTCGAAGAGAAAACAATGGCGTAAACAAGATGTTGACGTTCTACACTACTTCAAATAAAAAGTTATGAAGGAAACCCCATTCAGTACCGGAAAGAGTTATAACAGCCAATGGGCTTGAGAAACCTATTTTCCTCAATTTTTTTTAACCACTGATTGGAGTTCCTTTTCAAGAGCAGCGGCCAAGTTAACTTTATCAGCGCTGCCGGATTTACTATTGATACAGGTGTAAATGGTAATATCATCTGCATAGATGCTTACTTGATAACTGATGACATCAGGAAGATCATTGATGAAGATCAGAAATAGTATAGGATAGAGCCTTGGGGAACTCCTGCATTAGTGGAAGGAACTGGAAGAGAAACCATTAGGACGACATTCATTTCACGAGTTGATAGGAATGATTGGATTAAACCAAATAATCGTCCTGTAATACAGTAATCCCGAGGCTTACGTAGAAGACCAGCATGCCAAACCATGTCAAACGCTTTCGAGATATCTAAGGCCACGTCGCGAGCTTCACCGTTATTATCAAGTGCTTGATATACATATTATTCACTGATTCTGTTCTCGATCACAGGATTCCAAATGCTGCTTTTCAAAGCAGGCACAAGCTCCTCTTTTTAAAGGGTTGCTGAAAACAAAATAATAATCCCTATTTTAATGTATTTGGGAGTGTTTTATGCAAATAAAGTTATACTGAAAAATGAATTGTACACATATGGTAAGATATTTCAAAAAATACAAGACGAATAGTTGTTTTCTAAGCATAGCTTAGATGTGGCACAAGGCCGAATAATTTGGTCACACAGTGAGGGTCGAAGATACTATTCAGTCATATCGAATCTAGCGGGACAAGATTGCTGTTATACCACGTAGAAGTGCTTAAAACGATTTACTAGGTTTAGCTTAGTTGTGGCACATGGTCGAAAGTTTGGAACACCCAGTAAGGCTTGAACTCACTACTCAGTCGTACTTGATTTAGCGAGACAAGCTTGCTAACCATTACAACACGTCGAGGTGTCCATAATGATTTTCCAAGTGCAGATTCCTTCTATGAGCAAAATAACATATACGTACAATGCGATAGTATTTCTATGGGTTCCGTCCTGGGACCAATATTTAGCAACTTCTACATAACTAACCTAGAAAATAACGTAATTAATACCACAAAAAAAAACCTTTCATTTACCTAAGATATTGTAGGCCTACATATTACGTCTGAGGCCATGTGGGAAGATGAATTGAGGCATAACGTCGCCATTACTAATGATCCCTCCCAAAACCTTCGTAATCACCATTGCTCATCCATCTCTTTCCGAATCCTCTGCACCGTCCTCAAATTGATGCCCAAACCATCTGAAATGTTCGTAATGGGGCTACCGGCGCGTATGCCAAACAGTACAGTATGCCGTTTCCAAATATCTGGCTGAGCGAATTGTGTCATGGCGCTCTTTTTTCTCGAAAACGATGCGCAACTAACCCTACTTTACTGTGCAGTCACCAAAATGAAAAACAAACGATGCACATGCGCGAAATTAAAAATATAAAATTGCGACAATTTACCCATCGCAATCTCTCTCTCTCTCTCTCTATCTCTCTCTCTCTCTCTGTCTCTCTCTCGCTCTATATATATATATATATATATATATATATATATATTAATTGATTTAAAATATGTTTTTTTCGTTACACAGTTTCAACCATGTTTCAAAAATAGAAGCTAAAAACCCCGAATTTAATTTTGCAATTAAATTAAAAGCATTAGTTCTGTTTCGAAGATGAAATGGAACTAATGCTTTTAATTTAATTGCAAAATTAAATTCGGGGTTTTAGCTTCTATTTTTGAAACGTGGTTGGAACTGTGTAGCGAAAAAACATATTTTAAATCAATTAATTTATAATATTAATGCTCTGTAAATTTACATTGAGCACTATTTTGTAAAAATAAAAATATCTATAAGAACACCGGATTTTATATCTTACTGTTCTTTCTTTTATATATATATATATATATATATATATATATATATATATATATATATATGTCCCTCCCAAAATATTGGAACGACAAGGTCAACCCCTTCGTTTTTGTAGTTCATTGAAGATATTTGTTTTTAAGATAAGAAATTTCACACTACTTTTCCGTCATGTTAAACAGCAGTCGAACTTTATTCCTTGTTTCCTGTTTAGGATTTGGTTTCCGGGTCATTCACTTCCTAAGTTCTTTTAATTTCATTCACTCTCAGTCACCCCTTACCGTCTTATGGTAATTATCTAATGGTATTATCTTCTTACTTGGGTTGAAATGATTTAAAAAAAAAAGAAGAATAGAAAATTTTTTACTGACCAGAAATAAGAAAAAAAAAAAAAACACACACACACACACAGAAATTAGAGGCG
>CAHIKZ030005255.1:1945000-1960000 GCA_903632075.3 Acanthosepion pharaonis | reverse complement strand
GCAAGTAAAAAATAAATAAATAAATAAATAAATTCTAGCGGAAGTGAACCACGTCCATGTCCGTCCCACGTGACGTCATTCCCTCGAACGCTATCAAAGCTGTCGATCGAGCGCCGCGTGCGCCGGCAGCAACAAGATCTCGGTGCCTTGGTTTCGACGCAGAGGCACTTGTTTTTGATTCGCCCCACAAACCGAGACATCCTGATCTTGACGCGCATAAATCAATTTAATGCAGTTTTCATAGAAATCTGAGAGCCTCCCAATGGCCAATAGCTGTCAAGTTTGTAATTTGTTTTCCTTTGATAGATTTTTTACCTCGTTCTTGTTTCTAAGATTTTTATTCATTGTATTCTTTATAGTAGACTCTGCTAAGCAGTATCATCACCATCGTTAATAGTATCATACTTATCACCCTTATCATCGTCATCGTCATGATTAAAGTTTAGTGGAGCTGGATATTTTTATCAAAACTTGTTGGATTATTTAATGTCCAAAATCAGTTTTTTTTTTATTATACCTGTATCTATCTATACGTAAATATTGTGTTAAAACTTAAGTCCATAATAAAAGTTTCGTTGTCGTTATACTTAAGTCAATAGTGGATACCCGTGTTTTAAATAGACGCCTCGTTTTTATTTTAAAAAGTGTTTATCATGTCTACTGGACTGCGCACTTGTGAAATCTTAATAAACGACATGTGCAGGGTCTGAAACTGTGTCTACGTTTATCGGAGCAACCACAGTTCGATCCGGTGTGCTTTTGCCCACTCGGCCACGACGAACGTCAAAATACAGCAAGTATCGATTTTCCCTTTTAAGGAATGCACACTCCCTCGTTCAAATTGCTCAATTCCATGTTCGGAACATAAACAAAGCAATTTCTCAAGAATTAATGCATTTATTTTTTTAACCCTCGCGGGTAGCACATGATCTCTTTGGGTGTGCAGGTTGATAGATGTAATACGACCTGTTTGGAATAAATAATAATAATAAAAAAACTGGGCGATTATTTAAAAACCGTATCCATTAAAAATAACGTTTCAAGTAATAAAATGCCTGCTTCAAAATAAATTACCGTATTTGACGGCATATAAGATTCACGGGTGTATAAGACGCATTCCAATTTCTGCAGGGCAAATCAAGAAAAAAAATTAGTAATTAGTAAAATTAGTAAAAATATTTGTAGATGTTAGGCTATGTTTATGAGGCATTCTTTTCGTTAAACAAGCCACGATTACAATTAAACGAAAAATAATAGGGAAAAAAGAACACGAGCCTATAAAAACTTTATTATATCCAAAGGTAAGAAAACAAAATAAAAACCAAGCAATTATTACAATTACGCAAAACAGTCCAGTTACCATGAAAATTCAGTCAAAAATTTCCCTTTATATGATCTGTACAACCTGCGTCTTGTAAACGTTTTAGTGAAATAATTAGGATATAAAAGTTTTGATTGTATTTATAGCAATGCAACCGGAAGTTATCGCATGAAAAATATTAATGAAACAAATATTTTTTACAAATATATAATTTGAATTTATTGCTTAAAATTCTAGTAAAACAAAGTATTAATATTAAACGTGATGAAATCATTATAATGAATATTATCAATGGTAACACTTAATCTGCATAATAGCCATTTAAATAATGACAACAGGTATATGAACTTACTCTAAAGTCTAAGCCCATAGGAGTTGTCAGGTAGCTAATTTCGGCCATCGCGAATTTTAAACCTACATATGGCATATACGACACAGGGGAATTTTAAAAGATATTTTTCATAAAAAAGTACGTCTTATATGCTGATAAATACGGTAACTAATTCTGTATGAATTGTTTTCTTTGATGTATTCGTTTTCTACGGGTTATCAACCCTCTAGGGGTTATTTAAATACACGAACTATTTTTAGATTTAAGAATTTTGTTTTTGGAGCTAAAAATGATCTATTGATACATATCTTACTATTTAGCCCATAACTGAGGGAGAAGAGTTGGTTTCATTCCTTTCCCAGGAGTATTTGCACTTAAGTGATTATAACGAACAGAAAGGGGAATTGGAACTCGGCTCTCCGGTTAACAATTTCGAAATATTATCTATTACACCACCCGCACATAAAAGCTTACCTCACCTAGTATTTCCAAACAGTTACTCATGTCGGTACAAACCAGGCTCAACCTTGCTTAACTTCGGTCAATGTACAGAAATTGCTTTGAGTCATGTTTAAATATTCTTCGAGTTTTTAAAGCTATAAGTGAAATGTTGGCCGTGTTTACAGGAGGGTCTGTAGATAAACATTAGTCTATAACTTTTATATCATTTATTCGAAATTATACAAGTAACCTTGAGTAAATAAATAAACTGTTTATACTTGAATATATAGGTAAGCATTGCTAATGTTTATAGCCGTGTTCGTAGGTAAAATATTGGCCAGGGTTACTTTTGTATCTATGGGTAAATATTGATCGTATATATATATATACTTGATTCTATAAATATAGTTTTATTTATACTTGAAACAATAGATAAACATGGTTTCTGTTTCTGCTTGAATCTATAGGTAATCACACATGTTGATACTTGAGCCTATAAGTAAATCATTGAACGAGTTTGTACTTGAAACTATGGGTAAACATTGATCTTATTGGTACTTTAGTCTATAGGTAAACCTCCATTCGTGTTTATATTTGGGTCAATAGATAAAGCATTAAGTATGTTTTTAATTGAGACTATTGGTAAAACAGTCTTCTTGTTTATACCTGAGGCGACAGGCAATCATTGATCGTCCATATGAGGAATCCACATTCTTCAACCTGAGTGGTGAACTTTTCTGGGGATCTCACGTTTCTGGATACAATTTGCGTATTCTTGGTCCCGCTGAGTGCGACAATGATTAAAACTCTGTAGAGTACATTCGTATGTGATAATCATTGGAGCTATGTGATATCAAATCCCTCGAAAACATAATTAGTCCAACTAGTATCCTTGCCGTCTTCAAGGCTACCATTGTTTACTTTTGGATTTGTATGGATTGTACCATTGTCCCGGATTTGTAATTGTTCTAAACTCCATAAAATATATTTATTAGATTTTTATTTACATTTCTGAGGTGAGGTGTTGTGCGCCTACGAACACGAGTATGGCAGAAATACAGAATAAACCGTAGACAAAGTAATATAGCAACTATTCTATGTAGAAACTTTATTTGATTCATTCAGCTTGTTTGGAATATAAAAAAAACTGGGCGTCTATTTAAAAACGGTATCCACTAAAAATAATGTTTCAAGTAAGAAAATACCTGCTTCAAAGAAATTACCGTATTTGACGGCATATAAAACTCACGGGTGTTTGAAATGCATCCCAATTTCAGCAAGGCAAATCAAGAAAAAATTAGTAATTAGTAAAATTAGTAAAACTATTAGTAGATGGTACAGCCTAGGCTATATTTATGAGGTATTATTTTCGTTAAACAAGCCATGATTACAATTAAACGAAAAAAGAGTTTGTATTTGAGGCTATGAGTAAACATTGATCTTATTGGTACTTTAGTCTATAGTTAAACTTCCATTCGTGTTTATATTTGCAGAAAAACGTTTATATAGTGCTGGTAAACTAAGCGAGAGAGAATATGGGATATCCCTATTTTATTACCTCAGGTAAGTCAGGATTTCAAATTTTTCATCTGAAAAAAAAAGAAAATACAACTTTAGACGAAAAGGCAAGTAGAAACAAAAAAGACATTACTTAGAATGAGAAAGCGATAATTGACCTTTCTAAAACACATAATGATAATGAGGGCTTGGAGAATTTGACGCCCACAGGGCGTATTGAAGTGTCAGAAGAAAGCCGTAAATGACCTACCTGCTTGTGTAAACGGTTAGCAGAACAGATTGCTACTACCATGAAAAGTGCTCGGACGAACTGCATCTCCTGGTTCTAC
Source organism: Acanthosepion pharaonis (assembly GCA_903632075.3). Lineage (NCBI taxonomy): Eukaryota > Metazoa > Mollusca > Cephalopoda > Sepiida > Sepiidae > Acanthosepion > Acanthosepion pharaonis. Next base: position 1,956,060 of record CAHIKZ030005255.1, on the reverse strand, counting down.
TAGATCTGACCATCACGGCTAGGACCCGCTATGTCTCTTACATAATAGCAAACTACCGATATTTCTCCTGTATTCCGTCGGCGAGAAGTAAGTTCCACTCAAACAGTTTCTTACCACGAACCGCTGCTCTATGGAACAGACTCCCTAGCAAATATTTCCCCGATCACTACAATCTTAACCTGTTCAATGGTTATCTTCCCCTTACTGTAAAGAAAGAAAACTCTCCAAATACCAAGAAGTTTCGAAGAGCAATGACCGTGGAATTCCTAAAAAGACGATAGAAGAAACAAAATGGCCAGAATATATGGCAATAAAGAAGCTGCCAGTTTAACTTGACCCTAGGAGATAAGCTAAATGAATCAGTATATTAGCTGAAATAATATCTTATCTTCTCACGCATAGAATATCAATCATTTCTCAATGATAGAGCCAAGTATCAAATCTCATAAGTGAAACATCCCCAGGTAGGTTTAAATCGTAGAATTGTCGTTGAATGTAAAACTACCTGCGTGTTGTGATAAAAATCCCAAACACAAGCCAATAAAGCTAGTCAAAAATTAATAATTCTTAGGAAACAACACTCTTGTCTAGTGTAAATATATAATACGGTGTTGAGAAAGTCAGGAAAACTTAACATATAGGATTTAATTTCAATTTTGCCTGCTGGTACATGTCTTGGTGGCTCGATCGATAAGACGTGGGTCATGTCACATTATATTGTAAGGATACAGCTTCAATTCGTTTTTACTTAAAGACAGTCGAATGTAAAATCGAACTGGATGTTGCGGAATAAATATAGAAAGTCAGAGTTCCCGAAAATGAATAATATCATGTAATATTTTCCGTTTCATTAAGAGAAACCATTCAGCATTTATTGACCAAGGAACTATTGAAAAAGACTAGAGTTGTATACATTATTCCCTGTTTAGGAATGGCTTTTTGCATCCTGCTAAATAAATATAACTATGATAAATATAACAGTGATATAGATTGAACGCTTGTCAATTGATACACACTCTCAAGTCGTGTAACACACTTCTGTTGTATTTACTGTTCAATACGCTATTTATCTGCAACCTCTTGTTTTGTTATCTCTTAACCATTTACTTGGCCACAACATTTTATTTCATCCAGTATAGAAAGTTAACATCTTGAATAGGTTATCTAATAATCTCTTACGTGTTTGTAAAATCTACGATATAAGTATTAGTTTCCTCAGCCAGTGTAGAAACAAAATGCATTCAACGTCTCAGATGAAACGCTTTATTATCGTTTAGTAATTATTAGGCGACCGGGAAATGGCATATTGATGTATGTCTTTCCACCTTTATTAATCATTTGGGGTGTGGAAGGGGTGCATCTTTTTTATTTTTATCGTACAGAAATCCTTTTTAGTTTGATAATATTACGATTGTTAGATAAGTAGCGACTGAAGTCATTATCCACTGAACTTTTATATACGAAAGAATAAGAGCAAATGAGCACTATCGAAAGAGTACAATGACATATCCTTCCTATGGAAATTAACAAAGAAGTGAAGATTGCATGGAGGTGATTGACGTTTATGGAAGTGTCCGGATAGGAAAAGGGACATAACCCTTTTCTAAAGTTACGCTATTTGATTAGGAGTCAGTGGCTCGATCCATCGAACCACTCGCAATTGGCCGACTGTGCTAAATACAATACAACGAATGACCGTACGAATCCCTGTACTGAAAAGGATGGCTGAGAAGTGAGGATTTGTATTACAGGATAGAGGAGTGGGAGAAGGTTAATTGTAACCGGAAATTACGATTACATTTCCCAGATATTGCTGGAAGAGTGGGACAGACAGCAGGATGACTTATCTTATCAGTGGCGGCCGTCGATCCAGGAGATTGGAAATTATTAATCGATAGATAATCAAGATGCCATCAATCCTGTTTAGCCAGTCCGGTATGTTGCGTTCGGAGCAGTCGAATTTTTGTTTCTTTTGTTGCTTTTCTTGTTGACCGTTATTGTGTTGATAATCGCATTTTATTTTAGTTTAAATAAGATGATATACTATATATCTTTGTCAAAACGGCAGTATCTTGTGGGGGTCTGTCTTCTTGTGTCCGTTTTTGTAACAATAACTGAAATCTGTTGTCATTCTGTATGAATCCTTAAGGGATGGGAAAAGATTCCCGCAAACCGCATGCCAAGCATATAAAAAACAAGAAAATCATTTTTTTAATAGTTTGCGTAATTAATATTGTTTTAATTATATAAAAAATAATATTAAAACATTAAGCCGTGAAAATTTCACGGTTTTCCTATGTTAATATTCTGATGAAGCTTAATTGTTAAATTAATGATTGAGTAGCTCATGCTATGTTCTACAGGAATAAACTCTCCGTAGAAATTCCCTTATTGCTTCGTTAAATATTTGAGCTTAACAACTTTAACAGGATGTTGTAATAACAAGCATTAATATGAATGTTGGTCGTTATTTTAAGAAGTGGGTACAAATAAAAACATGGCAATTTTTTTCAATGAAACAGCCGTTAAAACAAGAAGTGTCTGTTTTCCTCTTTTCACGCGATCAAAACGGAATAGTCCATTATTTACGAGCTATTGAGAGGATGTTACAGTCGTAAGAATTAACAAAGGGAAGGACAAGTACAATTATAATAGAATTATATGTTAACTTTTACTTTATAAAAATAACGAAAAAGGTTACTAAAGGAAATGTTAGTTTTTTTTTTTTTTAAATTTATTGTTCTAACAGTATGATAAACCTTGAAGCGTTCTATAGATAACGAAGTTGAGCATTCTTTGAGCCAAATTTTTACCATTCCCATCTCTTTTCTTTTAGAGAAGCATCCATGCCGATATAGCTCTCTCTGTCTTTGGATTGTTCTTCCAATTTTATTAGCAATAAAATACACCAGGAAATGACGCCATCTCATGAATCATAGAAAATAGTATAGTCATGATTCTCGAGTTGCCAATTAGTCATTTAGACTCAAATAGTGAAGGATGCCGGTAGAATTTGAAAAATCACCAGTTGATGATATCTGCACATCTCCAGTGAAACATCAGTTGATGATGTCCGCTGTACAACAATGAAGCACCAATACGTTTTATGCGTGCAATGGTGGCAACATATGTTTAATTATATGCCCTTCTGAAATCAAATTTTCACTGTTGTTTTCTTTCGGTGATAGCTGCGCCTCTCGAGTTCTGACCACGTCTGAAGATTAATCATCATCATCATTTATATGCTGCATCTCTTCAGGACCTGGGTGATCATGGCATTCTACAACTTCATGTCCATTTAAACTCTAACCATTTTTAAACTATTAGGTTGGTGCAAAAATAATGACGTAATAATGTCGTTTTTGACGTTAAAAAATACGTCAAAAAACAACATTATTACGTCATTATTTTTGCACCAACCTAATATTTTACCATTATTCTTCAATATCCTTGCTTTATTATATTCACACGAGACCAATGAGTAGATCGTTAGAGGCTTACGTGTGCTAATCCTAACTTTATCTGTCTTGAGCATATTAAACTTTCCAAGCCGTCTCCCTCATAATGTGTCCCATGAATATCAACTATATCTTTCCGATTTTAAATATGAGTTTCTTTCGAGTTTCCATTTTCAGTAGAACTTCCTCGTTGCTCACATGCCATGTCCATGGTATTCTCAGCAGCTAACTGGGGTTACCGGTAAGGAATACCAGGTATTGTAACCTCGACTGTTCAGGTGGTGTAATGGATGACGGTTCGGAATTGGAAATCGAAGAGCCGAGTTCCAATTCCAGTCGAGTTCGTTATATACACTTACGGGCAAATACTCCTGGGAAAGGTATTAATCCACCTCTTTCTCCCTAGCTATGGGTTAATTGGTAAGACTTGTGTCAGTAAGTCATTATTATCTCCGAAATTTACTTACAATCTAAAAATATTTTCTGGCTTTAAATAACCTGCAAAATGTAGACAAGAAAAATAAAAGTCAATCAATCATCCACCAGTAGAGTCACATCTCTGTATCATCGATGCTTTTCTTCATCTGCAACAAAATTATCCAATAATCATCGCCATACAGGAGGAAGATAGACATGACAGCAGTTTATGGCAGTTATCTTCGTTTCTCACGAAATATTCCTATTTATTTATATTTTGCTTATTTTCAGGAAGGCTTCATCCCCTATTCTTACAAACCTTCGGATATATGAAGAATAATTAAAAACAGGAATTCTTCTACAATTCGATATATTAATTCAAAGTGATTATCTTTCTAGGATAAAATAGTTGAAAATCTTACTTTTCATAAGAGATTTTGCCACTTGGTGGGGAGCTGACATTTCACACGTTATTGTAATAATTAATATTTCATAATAGCGATATAAACGAAAATCAGAAAAAAAATAACAGGTGTGTAACAAAAATGTACATTAAAATAAAGTGACAATAAAAAAAATTGAAAGTCATTTACAAAAACACCCAAAAAACATGTTAACTGGTTAATCGATTGCAGTCCGATAAGTGCAATCGATGACGAGAAATTTGCAGAGGGACTAGAATAAACACCAAAGACGGGATCTTCTATAATAATTATATAAAAATTCAAAGGCTAATTAAATTAACAACTACTCCTTCTGCTTACAATGAGATGGCTGGTAGGACTTAATATAAGTAGACTCTAACACATTCAGAAAGGCTCACTCGGATTTTCACCGGAAGGTGTTAGAGTCTATATCAAGTGATGCCAGTTTCGATCATGTAAATGAAGTTTTTCAGAAAAAATCCGAATTTATGCAAAAAAATAATCTTGATTCATTTTCTACGGATTATCAACCCGTCGCATGTTATTTTAAGCCGCAAAATATTTTTAGATTCTAAGATTTTTTTTTTTACATAATGATTTAGTAATACAAGTCTCAATAATTAACCGATATCTGAGGGTAGATGTGGATTCATACCTTTCCTAAAGGTAATTATTTGCTCGTAAGTGAATAGAACGGGCCTAACAGGAGTTGGAACTCGGCTCTTCGCTTTAAAATTCCGAGCATTACACCTCCTGTATGTCTAAACTTACAGCTCCTGGTATTCCCAAGCAGCCACCCATCAATGTATTGATCGGAGTAAATAGATTCGCCAATCGCCCTGTGATGTTGCTTAACTTCGCTGATCGTACGGAACCGCTGTTTCAATGTGATATGGCCGTAAGCCTGCAAAAAAAAACAAGTAAATAAAAGCGAAAATCAGACACAATACAATTTGAGAGCAACTACCACATAGAAGAGGAAAGAAATCATTAGATAGTCATAAACAAAGAAAGAAGACTAGCGAAACGTAGTGAAAGCAGAGAGCCATAGTGTGAGCATTAACACTTTCACTGCTACTCATTTGCCCAGTGCTGCCCCCATCCGGCCAGCCATTTTTAAAGAAAACGCCAAATTTCAACCTACATATTTTATTACACAGAAAACTGGCACCGGTGTGTTTTACAGCATTCCATTTTCATGGATATACCTGGGAATGACTTAACAGATCAGTAATGGGTATACACATGATATCTTTTGAAGCATTGTACTTTGTGATTTGACGATAGATGGCGCAATGAGACACTCATACCAGCGGTATGCAAAAAAACGTAGGTTTCCGTACTTAGCCAGCTGGAGCAAGATAAGAAAAACGAAGATCTCCGTAGTTGGCAGCGGAAGTGTTAAAGAAATCGAAAAATATAACCATGCCTAGTAAATTTAAAACCTACGGAATCTCATAATTTTTTCTCAAACGATATGTCTCGTAGAACCAGGATACATAATTTAGAGTCACTGAGGATCCTAAGAACAACATTCCAAAATACAATATTCCTAGGATCTACGAGAGTGCGAAGAAATACTCTGGACATTTTTTTTTTTTTTTTTTTTGGGTAATAACTTTTAATGTGGACATACATGTGCATGAAATAATAACAATAAATAAATGAGGGCTGTTGAAGACGGTTTGTAGAGAGCAAGGCCCAACATGACATTGATGAAGCCGTGCTTCGAAACTGCAAGCGACGACAAACCAACATGTATATGACCTTGAATGATTTCAAGTTGGCTTATGACACGTTTCACCATTCCTGTGGACTGAAATGGTTACAGATGTTCGATGTAGCCAATAATGTTATTAACCTTATACAAACCAGCATGTCTTCCTGGAAGACTAAATTATAGGCTTGCGATCAAACCCTTGGGTCTGTCTTTATAAGAAGCGGAATATTTCAGAGATGTTCCTTCTAGCCTTTACTTTTTGTGTTTGCTCTGATCCTATTATCAATGTTTTTAGAAAAGATAAATGTCAGACCCATTTTAGATAAAGGCAAGTCGGAGAATGCCATAAAGTATATAATTTCACGGATGATCGTACTATGCATCCATAGGCAATGAGTGTGTAAATCCCTCTCTTGAGGGGTATACACTCGGATACTTAACGGTCATAGGGATCCGTCCCTGAGCTGGTGGATCACGGCTACGACTAGCTTGGTCCGGCTCTGACCTGCTTGGACCAGCTATGACAAGCCAATACCAGCTATAACTAGCTTAGACCCGCTCTGACTAGCTTGGACAAGCTATGACCAGCTAAGACCAGCTTAGACCAGCGACCCGAGTGAAAACACTCGGGTCCCCACATTAAAAACTAACCTTGTGTCACAACCTGATTCAGTGGGAGGTCAAGTAAATATCTACTTTCATGGATGATTTTAAACTCTTTGCAAATAGTGGGAGTCTGATTGACTTATGGGTGCTTAAGGTTATCGACAGCAAGCTCATTGGCGTGCATTTTTGGAATATCGAAGTGTAGTGTACTTACGATGAAGCGTATGAAAAGGGTCTCTGGTGCAGGGACTTATCAAAATAAGAAACCATTGCTGACCCAATGGAAGGGATACAGATACCTTGCTATTCTGGATTTACATGACCTCCTTGCGAGACAGATGAAAAAACTGATTACAGTGACATACGTGAAAAGGTTACTGCTTCTTCTGAAGACAACGTTGAATGCCCTGAACTGTACAGGCCGAGTGGGGGAAAGGTTGAAAGGACAAAGAAAGAGTAACAAACTTTGGACAGAAAGAAAAGACCACAGTTTTTTGGGTTTTTTTTAGAATTGTATGCTGTACCAAAAATTAAATGTGTGACTATACAGTACATAAAAAGTAGGAAGTGAAATACTTGAAGATTGTTTAGCGTAGGTTGTTGGACTGGTACCTCGTAGATAGCAAAGATACGTTGCTGAAGTATGTAGCAAAATCAAAAGACCCGATAAAGGAAAGCATGGAAAACAAAGAAGAATTCAGGAAGAGGGCACTGAAAGAAAATTTTAAAGCAAGAGGAGAAATACCGCTTCATGAACAGTTTGAGAGGGGTCACCGATATCATTAAGATTCGTGGATTTTGTTGGCGAAGGGTGAACTGAAACGTGTGTTTGAAAGCTTACTATTAGCCGCCCAAGACCACCCACCTAATACTTATTCTATCTGGGAGAACATCTATCACAAAGAGGGATTTCAAACCTGATACTGAACTATAGCCTGGTATTGAACACAGAACTCTTTAGGGTCTAGTCACTGGATCTAACTAACGCCTTTATCCACTGGGCTATGTGTCCTCAAATGTTTAAAGGCTACAGCAGGCCACAGCGGTGGTGAACCAAAAATTGGAGAGTTGAGTTAAAGGGAAATAAATGAGATATCCGGAATTGGCATGGCATGTGGAACTAGAAAAATCTACCGCGGTGAACGAAATAAAGGATTCGGTTCGAAATTCTAATCACCTGAAGAAGGCCGGAGTGAACAACGGCCGAAACGTTATGAATAAGGCAATGAAAATGAGGGTAACAGTCCGAATAATGTAAATAATGTAAGTAATCATAATACCTCATCTCAGAGATATAGACAAATACCTAGGCGTCAGCGAAGGATATGAAATATATCATACCCAAATGAAGGAGAAAGTAAAAAAAATGACTACTACAGGCGTGTGCGTCTGGTGTTAAACACCGACCCGAATTCACAAAGCAGAATGTCATCCTTAACTGGGCCATAACTGACATTAATCGAATAGATGTCAAAACGCGGCAGCATCTCAATTGCCACCATATGAATCAGACTGGTGTTCATGGTCTGTATATGTCCAAATCCAAGGAAAGCAGAGGATTCGTTCAACTAGAACTGTCTACAACATGAGGTCTGCAAAGATGCCTGAAAACTACAGAATGATCTGTGTAAAAAAAAAAACATGAAAAAATTATATTCAGTAATAAAGGAAGCCAACAAATTTAAAAAGAGATTTCAAGTGTGCGAAAAAGTGTAAGTAAACCATAATAAACCTGGTGAAGCGGTAAATAGCCTTAAAAAGAGAGAAAAAAAAGCAAATGCAATTGACCAAATGCAGAAACGGCGGCAAGATAAACCTCTGCCTGTACGAAAGAAGCTGATGTAGATAAACACCGTGCCCATCACCTGTTACACAGTACAGGATTAAAAGCTGAAAACGAAGGGCCAGTGCTTGCTAACTAGAAATTACCAAGCACGCATAGAGAAACATTATGTTAATCTGAAATAACCAGAAATAATTGACTATCTTTTATCAGGTTGAACGACACATTAGCACCCACTGAATATAAAACACTGCATGATAGAGTTGGTCAATATCTGCACTGGAAATATGCAATTTTTACGGGAATGACACTGCGAGAAACTGGTATGAACATCACCCAGACAGAAATAGGATCTGTAACAATTTTATGGGTCTTTACAATGCACACAGACATAACAAGCAAAGCTAATCGTGACCACAAAACATGAATGTCCCTGCAGATTTTAATACATATTTAAGGTATTCAAAAGCCTTTAAAATGCAAGGATCTTGAAGTGGTAATCTCAAAGATTTGTCACATGAAGACATCAATCATTCCAGTTGTAGTTGGAGCCATTGGATTGTCGGAAAAGTTTCTGATAGACTCATTGAAGGGAACTTTGGTAGTCCATGCCTTAAAGAAATACAAAAATTGTTCTCACATGTACAGATCACAAAGTAGGAAGGTCTTTATCAGCATAAGATATGTTTAATCTTAGGTTGTTTTATTTTTTTTATTTTTTGCTACAATTATTTTCAGTGAAAATATCAGGATGCCATTTCTAACTTTAGATCTCTGGTTGGCACCCGAGAGAAAATAAGTATACAGTGGAAATCAAGGGAAATAATAATAATAATAATAATAATAATAATAATAATAATAATAATAAGTGATAAATATCCAGAAACGATTGATCATCTTGTGTCAGGTTGCACGACAGTGGCACCCACTGAATATAAAACCCGGCATGACAGAGTGGGCCAATATCGGCACTGGAAAATCTGCAACTGAAAGGAGATAGGACCTGTCACAATTCTATGGGACTACACAATACACACTGACAGAACAATCAAAGCCAACCGGCCAGATATTGTTATTAAAGACCACAAACAAAAAAGTGCCTTCTTAATGATATAGCAGTCCCTGCTGACTGCAATGTATCTTTGAAGATATTCAAAAAGTTGTCAAAATACTAGGACCTTGAAATAGAAACCTTGAAATAGAAATCTCGAAAATGTGGCATATGGGAACATCAACAATCCCTGTTGTAGTTGGAGCCCTAGGAGTGGTTGGAAAAGATTCCAGTAGACTAATTGAAGGGATTGCTGGAAATCCATGCCTCAAGGAGATAAAAAAAATTGTTCTGACAAGTACAGCCCACACTTTACGAAGGGCTTTATCTATGTAATATATATATATTTTTTTTTTTGTCAGTGGAAAGTGTCATGATGCCATTTCTAACCTTAGGTCCCTGGGCGGGACCCGGAAAGAAATGTGTAAACTCCAGAAATCAAAGAAAAAAATAATAATAATTTAACTATTATGTACGTGACATAAATATAGAATAGAAAGCGTTTCGGATATCACTGTTCCAGTAGGAAACTGCGTGGGAGACAACAAATATCATTGTCCTTTGCAGAAGGGCTGTTAAAATTGAGAGAAAAAAATGATTTCTAGTCAGAGGAACACTGTGGTCGAATTAAAAATCTCTTTCTCTGCCGAAAAGGTAAAAAGAGAGATACATGTTTAGTGATTTTTTATGGTAAACTTACATTTTCTTCTTTTCAATTCCACCCCCAGTTTTGTAAACGGTATCTTACAATTGACTGATTGCACAAGAAAGAAAAAGAAAATTAAACTTCAAAGACGCTTCAAGGATATCTCAAATATTATTCATATGATGGAACTCGAGAATTTTTGCATGACAACAGAGTGTTTCAAAACTAGTGGGTTCAAATACTTTAGTGGAATTAAGTACTCGTTCTTTCTTTAATTATTAACTAAATTTTCCATTGAATTATTATTTTTCATATACTTTTTCAATTATACATTTGGCTTTACTAACAAAATTTAATTTATATGTAGCAAAATAATGTATTTTTAAGACGTGTGCCGCTAATGCAAAAAACTTGGAAAGACTGCATTTATAATAATAATAATAATAATAATAATAATAATAATAATAATGAATGTGCGATCAATGTAACAGTTATCGGCGCTGAAATTAAAATCGGTGATCTAAGTTCAAATTCAAGCAAAGTCTACTGTATTTCCTTTCTTATTAATTCCCTGGGGAAGGGAGTCACGCCTTCTCTTCTCCTTCCAACTATGTTAAACAGTAGGGTAGACTGGGGTCTCTAGCTCTGTCTGACAATAAGCCTAAGAAAAGGACTTTTCTGAATTCAAAACTATGCAGAATGCAACAAAAAACCACACAACTATCTATTCGAAGTCGTGGTAATTGTCAGATCATAACCGCCTACGTCTTTGTAGTTTGTGTTTTTTTTGTTTTTTTTTTTAAAGTAATAATTGACTACTTTGTTAATTTTACAAGGTTGAACTTTAAAATCTGAGATCACGTTTCGTTTTAAATCTTTTAAAAAATATTTGAGATTCAAGTGAACCAAAGCTATATGAATTTGGGGACAGAGTGGAATTTTCCTTTATATATA
>CAHIKZ030005255.1:1922500-1940000 GCA_903632075.3 Acanthosepion pharaonis | reverse complement strand
ATTCTGCATAATTAAAGTTCTCCAGCCCTGCTTTCTAAAGGTTCAATTTCTTTGCTTACATATTTTTAATTCGGTCAAGTTAACTCAGACATTCATGGGACGATCATGGTTCTGCATTATGGTAGGAAGGTCAAGAGGGTGGCATTCTGTGGCATAACATAGTTGGTCAATGTATGTAATTTTGTCAAGCATTGCTTTTGCTAAGCATTGCTTTTCTTAGGCTTTGTTTTTGTTAGGATTTGCTGTTCTTGAGAAACATTTTACCGTTAATTTCTTTGCGCAATTTGGCTGTAAAATTAATAAGGTAACCAATTATAAACTTTGTCTATATTGTGAAGCAGAAATGACAGACTTTTATATTTGCTGGGTCATTTTTAGAACTTTAAAAATTTTCATAATGATAAGCGGGCCCCTCATATATGCACTGATATATATATATATATATATATATATATATATATATATATATATATATATATATATAATATAATGAGAAACTTCTTGCTGTATCTTAGTTGCTAAGGTTTTAATTCGAGGTTCAGACTTTATTGACTTCAACTTAACGCATAAAGAACTCATATTTATACCAAGGCGATTCCTGGTGTTTGCTTCTATATAATTCATGGCGAGCCATATTTCCTTATATCATTTCACTGACTTCTTGTGGGTCACTAAAAAGTTGATAGAGGAAAGAAAACTATTTACGCCCATAGATTACATAAGGTTTTCAGTTCTAAATTCCCTGAAGATTGTCCCGATCGACAGACATCTGAATAAAATCGGGAGGTAGAACGACCGAAACAGAACGTTGTGATAAAAACAATAAAAATGAGGATATTAAACCGAATGTAAATAATGATAACTCCGTGTCTTAGTAATTTAGACGAATATTATAATTTGTAGGTCTTAGTAACTTTGAACCTATTTTTTTTTTTTTTTTTTACTTTAAATCTATTATGGACATTTATAAATCTACTATTCCTCCGTGCATTTAATATTACTGCCACATCATCTGATCTGGTGCTTCTATTTTTTTTTTTTTTTTTTTTTTTTTTTATTTTCACCAATACAAGGCCAAAGAGCCACTCAAGGTAGAGTATTACTGTGTGTAGTTGTAATAGCTTAAGACAAGCGTCAGGAGGATAGAGAGCTGAAGCAGACTTTAGAAAGAAACCGGAAACGCTATCCTAAACACGAAACAAGGGATAAATCTTTACTCCTGTTCAAAAGACCAGGGAGGAGAGTGAACCGGACGATAGGCGGACGTATCTACTATTATTAGATTGAAACTGACATACCACAAAAATGCTTTTAAAATGGCTTATGAATAATGGAAGTACTTTGACATTGAACAATTGATATTTAAACAAGGAAAAATGGTCTGAAATATAGAAAAAATAAATAAAAGTTGAATATAGAAAAAGTAAATTAAAAAAGGCATATATATTTGTTGTAACTGAGTTATCAAAAACAGCAGTAGAAAACCGGAATTGGCATAACAACATGTTTATTACCTTTTGGTACAGGGAAACATAATGTAGAACAGGAACTAGAGGTAAGAATGTTTAAACTTGATTAACTGTTTTCAGGAAAAGCTACTGCTGCTACTGCTACTCCTTTTGATGTAGAAGTATTTTTTAGGTCCGACGGCTGAGTCCAAACTTGTAGGGAAATATTTTCCCTCACAACAATATTAATGCGAAAAACAGAAAGAAATGGAAAATAGAAGAGGTGATAATGTTCTAATGCGTTTACCGTCTGCTTCAGTGAAATGGAAAATCTTGTCAATATTGTTTCATTTCATTTATACACTCTAATTTCTTTTAGTCATATCGCCACATCTCGTTTAAACACCGTTTTTCGTATGATCAACGAAGTTAATCAATATTGAGCCTGTTTAGTACCTACATGCGCGATCACTTGGGAATTCTAGATGCTGTAAACGTGCATCGTCACAACATTAGTACAGTGGCGTTGTTAAAACATCTCCTTTAAAATATAATAGAATTATTTATCATATTTAAATGAGATGTTTTAAAACGCCACTCTACTAATGCTGTGACGATATCCCACAGTAATAACAGAGGGTTAATCAATCAAGATTTAAGACGTGCTACAAACTACAATAAAATTAAATTTAGATTCTACTTTAAAAAAAAAAAACCCTTATCGACGATGGAAAACTAAAAACTGAATTTTCAATTTCATGACAGTGATTTAGTTTTAAAAGAAAAAGATAATTACATTTTGAATTTTTTTTTTTCCTTTTTTTTTTACAAATTTAACTCTGTCGCAATTTCCGCTCTTAAAATTAATTCCCGTGAAAATAAGAAAAAAAAAAGGTAATATATTCAGAGGTCGATAAACTCGTGTCCATTAAACAAAAGCTTGAGTTTTTTCTTCTAAAGTATCATTCTTGTGGTGAAGACAATTTCTCTTCTGTCTATTTTAAGACTGAAACTCCGTCGGATATGAAAGACAAAAATAATATCACTGAGTACAGATTTTGACCGAGAGATCATTTTAAATTTCCTTGCCTGTCCCCTTGTTAAAAATAATCTAAAACAGAAAAAAAAATCAATGTACATGTACAACTATATTTGTACGCTTTCACATGGCCATTAAAATATACATGTAAATTAAGAGATTTATTTAACGACCTAATGTTAAAGTTGAGTTATACTAAAATTATTATGCTTTAAATATAACGTTAAGAATTATGAAAAGCATACAGGACTAAATTTTTCATAAAACAAAGTAAAGAAGTAAAGAACCATTTTATTCTCTTCTGAATTCTGTCAAATAACCTTCGACCGAATCGAGGTGATGTGGTTCCGGGTTTTCCTTCGAACGTTCGATGTTCGTGTATTCTTTTTCACCTTTGTGTATATCCTAATTTCAGATGAACTGGCTTCTTCGTTTATCTTGATATAGCCATTGGCATCATACTACACTTGGTGTCTTTGAAGTTGCCTTCTTGTTTAACATTGGGGACCCCTCAGGTTTTGACGCACTGACGTGACACCGAATACAAAACTTACTTCGGTAACTCTTAGAGTGAAATCTAAAAAATCATATATTCTGACTCAAAGATAATTTTGCGTTGCCAGGTCCTGAGCATTATCATGACTTAAAAACAGTCATTGTAAAAGAATATACTCACATAAGATTTTTTAATCGCTATCACCCCAAGCAAGACAGTAGAGCAACTAACACGAAAGGGGTTACAGGGCGTGGAGGAATTACGAACAGAAACATTAGTAATGAGTAGAAAGAGAAAATAGCAATCAGGGGGACAGAAGATAGCGATTGAGATTGTATTGCTATTTTTTGCAGATTAAAGTTGGCTGGAAAGTATGGATCCGGAAAGAAATTTCACAAAGGAGAAGTACGAGAAAATTAGCTGTCAACACAGAAGTCAAGGCTATATCTAGCTAGTTCAACTGTAAATTGATGAGATCTCGACACCAGTCTAGTATTGCGTTTAAATTCATAGAGTCTAGGTAACATATAAATATACTAAAATAAATGATAGGATGGGCAAGGAAAATATAAAATTATTAATCAACGGTGACGGAAAATGGTGAATCGAAAAATATAGCAAAAAAGAAACAGAAAAAGCGAACCGGGTTTCGTTGATGGCAACATATATAAATATATGAACAACAAATAAAAAAAAGGCAAGAGAAATACTGCCAGTGAACAACCATAATATATCACATACATCCTTGCTTTTCTCGTGCCTTTAGTTAATATAGTTATATATTGTGTGAATATCTGGTCTGTTTTTCAAGTCATAATAAAAATGTGCTTTTCCTGGAGTTCTGAAGAATTTCTTTATATCACAATCAAAGATATTCCAGATATATTGTAGAAGCTTTATACGTGAAAGATGCATTGGACATAAGAATGGTTAATGTTTTTCTATAGATGCCATTCTCAAGTTTCTACCAGGTCGCTCAATTCTTTGAGCCCCCCCTTTTAATAGCTCTAAATTCTTCTGATTACCGTTTCTATTCAGATCAAAGATGACAAACATCAAGCTAATGCAGCAAATGATAAAGAATGTTATAATTGTTGCCTTAAAGACAGAGCTTAGTGATTTTAGCGATTGATTGCTTCCCGCGCTTAAAGTCATAAATAAGAAGTGTGATCGCGCAGAGCGATCTTTATTCTGCTATGTACAGAAATGTAACACAAGGCCAAAATGGGGAATAAAGAAAAGGACGGTCTTCTTCTATCTTAGCGTTAAACTTGGCTAGCCACAAACACTGACCCAAACTTACAATAATATTCCTTACACCAAAACAACGCATTCTTATTTACCTTTTTTACTACATCAGCCGTAATACTGCAATGTCTCTATGAAATCCTAAATAGTCCCCATATGTACAATTCATTGTCTTTGGGAGAAGGGGAATAAAATAACAATATACTATACAAATAATACCATTTTTTTTTTTAATCGGTTTCATCCCAAGCAAGTGTAGAAGAATTAGGAACAGAAGCATTAATAATACGTGGGAAGAGAAAAGAGTAATCAAGAGGACAGCAGATTGCGATTGGACTTGCATTTAATCATTCAAGATTAAAGTTGGCTGGAAAACATGAAGCTAGAAGGGAGTTTCCCAAGCAAGAAGTGCAAGAAAAGAAACTGTTAGCATAGAATTTACGGCTACACCAAGCCAGCTCAAATGAAATTGATGAGATCTCGACGCCAGTTTAGTAATACGCTTAAATCTAAGTGCCAAAGCAAAGTGCGATATTTATTCTATGTACAGAAATGTGGTACAAGGCCAAAATGGGAAATGGGGAAAAGTACGGTCTTCTGTCTTAACGATAAACTTAGCTAGCCACAAACACTGACCCAAACATACAACAATATTCCTTGCACGACAACTTACCTTTCTTACTACATTCACCATAATACCGCAATGTCTCTATGAAAGTCTTAACTAGTCCCCTTCTTTACAATTCATTGTACCATCACGCAGATCTCATCCGAACAATTACCATGAAGGTATTTATAGAAAAAGTACAGAGACAACTTTACGTCGGCTGGAAACAATGAAACCGAAATGCCAGATCAGGACCAATAATATTGATTATTTTTCTTTGGATTTTATCAAGGATCTCTGAATATATAGCAAGGGCAGCTGATAATCAGTGGCATCAAAATTCTAAGCATGCACAAATCGTAGACTTATAGATATGTAAGATATATTCTGGAGAGAAAAATTGTCTAGCACGACACAGTGAACCAACTTTCTTAGCGGCTGATCTAACAAGAATTGAATATAGTCTTTCCACTTCATGTCAGCCTCGAAGGTTAGCCCGAGTCATTCTCCTGGAGGTTAGCATCAGCCATGATGATGATGAAAGGCAGAGATTGGTCTCTTAATGTTACAAAAACGTCCTTCCTCCGTTGAACCGCAACGGCTATGCGGGCGGAGGGGTCAGCTGCCAGTTTCTAGTCCCTTAGGGGTTTTTTTTGGGGGGTGCACCCATACACAGTTGTATCGTCGGCATAGATATTTACTAGAGATGTATGTTCTTAGGTAGATTGTTAACACAGAGCAGAGAGTAGGTAGGATCGAGTAGGGAAGATTAGGTAAAGTCTGGATTAATTACCTAGCCTTCGGCAGAATGACCATTCACAGAATACATCACTTCTTCGCAAGAACATCGAACGTTCGAGGGAAAACCCGGAACCACATCACCTCGATTCGGCCGAAGATTATTTGACAGAATTCAGAAGAGAATAAAATGGTTCTTTACTTCTTTACTTTGTTTTATGAAAAATTTAGTCCTTTATGCTATTCCTAATTCTTAACGTTATATTTAACATAGCATAATAACTTTTGTATAACTCAACTTTAACATTAGGTCGTTATATAAATCTCTTAATTTACATGTATATTTTAATGGCCATGTGAAAGCGTACAAATATAGTTGTACATGTACATTGATTTTTTTTTCTGTTTTAGATTATTTATTAACAAGGGGATAGGCAAGGAAATTTAAAATGATCTCTCGCTCAAAATCTGTGAATGGTCAGTCTA
This sequence comes from Acanthosepion pharaonis, assembly GCA_903632075.3. Classification (NCBI taxonomy): domain Eukaryota; kingdom Metazoa; phylum Mollusca; class Cephalopoda; order Sepiida; family Sepiidae; genus Acanthosepion; species Acanthosepion pharaonis. Next base: position 1,933,938 of record CAHIKZ030005255.1, on the reverse strand, counting down.
CCGAAGGCCATTCACCTGATAAAAAGTACTTGATAATGGAGGAAACTATTCCAGAGGTTCCATAGCTAGAGTTCTCGTGCAGCAACCACTTATGCCACATATTGTCAGAGCTTTTGATATATCTGAGAGAATTACCATCATGATGTATATATTGCCAATCATTTGACTGATTCCGTGTTTGATAACATTTAAGATGTAGTGCACCGAAAATGCCGAAGTCCATTCGCTTAGGAGATTGTTCCTGTTGATGTGATCAACAACCTTTTTGGTTAATAAGAGACTCAAAGAGTTTGTTGATGATACTAAGCAGGCTGATGAGACGATATTGCCAGAGAGTATATTATCAAAATTATCGGTACTGTTGCTCTGTTAATGGAGTTAAAATACGCGGAGATTGACTCCAGCATTATGAAGATCTGGCTCACTTCCTTCGTTTATAACACTGCTTGGAAGGAAAATGTATAGAGATCGGTCGTCTCAGCACACCACAAAAGTTCGATCAGGACAACATTTCCCAGGTCTGCGAACCACCATATTCCAGAGATCTCGGACCTTGAGACTTTTTCTCATCAAAAATCAATTCCCATTTGAAAATAACAAGATTTCAAGACGTCAAGGAAATCCAAGCGAATGCGATGAAACTGCTACTCACTATCTCAAAAAAAAGTTCTAGTAGAGCTTTCACTAATGAAAACGACGATGGATAAAGTATGAAGAGGAAGAGGATTACTTCGAAGGATATTGAATATGGAATTGATATGTATTGTAGTTTTCTTTTTATAGGCTTCCGATAATTTTTTTGAAGACCACATAACAGGATATATATATATATATATATATATATATATATATATATATATATATATATATATATATATATATATATATATATATATATATATATATATATATATATATATACATATATATATATATATATATATACATATATATATATATATATATATATATATATATATATATATATATATATATATATATATATATATATATATATATACATATATATATATATATATATATATATATATATATATATATATATCCAAGTATAGGATTGTGTATACCGAATAAAAACCAATAACCAACAAATACTATTCTTCACTCCAAAGGTATCTAAGTTGTAACGGAGTTCAGAGCAGCATTAGATCTTAACATTTATTCCAACTTAATCTCAATAAAAACCATAATAATTAGAAAAACATATGCATTTTTCCTCAGTTTCTTCTTTAAATAATTTTATAATTTTAAACTTAATATAGATTAAATTTAAAATTTAAAATTATTAATTTTTAATTTTATAGTATAATTTAAAAGTTAGAACGAAATCTGTTTGAGTCTAACCCTAAAATTAAAGCATTAAATAATTATTATAACCAAATTTCGTTGTCAAGTTTTTTGAAATCTCATATACTTTTATTTTGATTGGTCATTGCAGCTTATGTAACAGCGTTTCTCCTAGCGAGGGATGTTTGATTGATTTGAATTTTTTAAAACCCTTTATTATACATTCAACACCATCACTTGATATGACACCAGGCTACTTTTGTAGCGATTTTATATCATATTTATGTTATAATTTTCGAATAAATAATTATATACATATATATATATATATATGTGTGTGTGTGTGTGTGATTTATATATATATTAATTATATATTATATATGCGCGGTACTTATTGGAATGCGCTCAATATCAGTGATAGAGCTAGCGTGTTTCGTTCTGCGTAGGTATGAGTGGCATTCCGACGACAACTTTCCCCTCCCTACCATAAAAACACGGATATACGCAACCATAAATAAATACAAAATAAAAAAATTAATTATTTTGTCTGACGATCGCAAATAGCGTGAAACACAGGATCACAAACTCACATCAATCCAAGTATATATATATATATATATATATATATATATATATATATATATATATATAACTGATCTCTATCATGAACTGTTCATTTTGTATTAAAAATACACTTTACGTCGCCATGACAATATCATTTAAGTATGACAATACATATTTATACGTTGACATTTTTTTTTAATTTGCATATATTTATACCGACGAATCTTTTGATGAACTTAATAATATTACCGTAGGACCATTGAAGGTTCCCTAACCGATCAATACAGGGTTGATATCGCTGTATTCTAAATCACGGTATTCCTATTCAAAATCAACGTCGCAAAGGTCACATGGAAGAGTTTCCGATAAAGTGGGTTCGCAAAGTCAAAATCGATTCCTAGATTAATTGCTGGTCCATCATTAAACCAATCAAAGCAAGTTCGGAAACATTTTTTTTTTTTTTTTTTACTTCATTATTTTTATCTTATTATTAATATATAATCTGCAAGGAACGAAACAAAATTAATCTAATCTTCATCTGAGTCTGAATAAAAAAGATTGCGACAATTTTCAATCTTCCAGAGTTTGATCGATTTTGGAGTTGATGTTGACCCATCTTCAGACCAGACGCTCAACAACTTCCACTAATTTAAAAAAAATAAAAAATGAAACTACATACATATAAATAATATATTAATCAAGAAGACAGACTAAAATCAATAAAAGCTCGTTGTGATATCCAATTCTTCCCGCTAAAAGTTCAGAATTTCAAAACTGTTTATTTAAAAAGAAAAATCTCAGAATTAAACAAGTCATATAAATGAATAAAGACAAAAAGGAAATTGCTTCTTGTGAATCACGGTGTATGTGAAAATATATATGTGTGTGTGTGTGTATGTATTTTCGCATATGTGTAAGGTTCCGAGTGTAGAATCTGAATAAAATTTTTATATATATATATATATATATATATATATATATATATATATATATATATATATAAAGTTTTTTTGTGGTACAGAATTTAATAATAGATAGGAAAAGACAAAATTTATATGGCATTTTTTTAAAGAAAAGCTAAAAAAAAAAACAACCGGTTTCGTCCCATGACTTATCAAGTTTATGTTTTTTCTTGGAACAGAAAATTTAAAAAACGTGTAAATTAAATTTAAATTAACGAATGGGATGGAATGGGGGAAAAAATTAATTTCAAGAAACTAGAGTCCGATAACATTTAAACCCAGTAAGCATTCCCTCTGTTTACAAAGGGAAGGACACGGGATCTGATATACAAGGACTCTAGAACCTTGAGGTGAATTGTGGAGTCGGACCTAGATAAAATCAAAAAAGGATCATCACTAAAATTAACCACACATTTCCTACTACTTATTATATGCTCAGCATTAGGAGAGCCAGAACTATTGGTTGGATGGCTCTTCCCGGCAGCCGGATTCAAAATCCTGGAGGCGGGGGTAAATGCTGTTTTATTCTCGAATCCAAACGCTGGGACGTCCTCCCTATGTAATGGAGTCCAGAACTACACTTGTATTGGTAAATCACTGAATTAACATGATGGGGAAGGAGGACGTCCTTACGAATGGAAGGGAAAACAGGACGGGTAACAAATATTACCCTAAAATTCGCCGAAAAATAACAGCTAAGCTTAGAGTAGTTATACTTTCTTATTGCTCAAAGTAGAATCCAATATTGTTATGAAAAAGCACTAAGAATTCCAGTAAGATATGTTTAATAGTTTGTAAGATTATATGAATCTAACAATTATACAATTTTGCTGTTACACGATTTGAACAATTTTACTGTAACATCTGGCATATATATATATATATATATATATATATATATATATATATTCGTTCTTCTTCTTTCCTTCTGTATTTTCTTATTTGATTTGGCATTTTTTTTTTTGACATATATATATATATATATATATATATATATATAAATCAAAAAGATAAAATATCACTGTATATATATATATATATATATATATATATATATATATATATATATATATATATATATATATATATATATATATTATATTATTAAATGAATATGAGTTTGTGACCGTCGGTTTCACGATTATACGATCCTCAGACAAACCCAAAAGTGTTTCTCCGATAAGCACCTTAAACACGCACAGACACACACATATATATATACATATACATATATATATATACATATATATATAATACGAGGTGATACGAACCGAATTATGCCCACATAATCTTGAAACACCTGATACCGTACGATCGGTGAAGTTAAGCCACATCAAGTCTGGCTTGTAACTAGATGGGTGACCGCTTGATAATACCAGTTGCTGGATGTGCGAGTGGTGTAATGGATAATGGCTCGAAATTGTTAATCGGGAGCCGAGTTCTGTTTCCAGTTAGGCTCGTTATACTTCCTTATGCGCAATTACATTTTAGAAAGGTAGGAATCCACCTCTTCTCCCTCCAGCAATGGGTGAATTTGTAAATCGCTAAAACCATTCATATTAAAATAAAATAAAAATAATATAAAAATTGATTATAAAATATTTAGATATCGGCATTAAATAACCATGTAGGTTGATATGCTGCTAAATAAAAACAAACAAACCAGCCAAACAAAGACACAAGTACAAGAAATTTGATAATCAAAATTTTCAGTACCAAGCAAAATTCTTTTGTCATTCTAATGAAAATTTATAATAATTACCAACATACGTGTATATTTTAGATCGCGTTTTCTACGGAGGTAATTTCTATACTTATTACTCATATTTTGTAGCAATGATTTTATATGACATCGGGACATGTTAGAAAATCCACAAGATTTGCTGTGCCTAACGTGTTTGGTTTATTCGGTGCTTTTGCGAAAAACTGTTTATATATTAGCACTTTTTTTCGCTTGAAATCTTCGTGAAACTTTCCAAAGAAACCAAGATGAATATAGTGAAGATGACCAAGAATAGGAACCAGCGAACAACGGCTAAGCAGTTTCAAGATGAGGAATTTTGAGAAATCGTCTCAAAGTTTCAAGGCACTCGAAATATTTCGGATGGAAAAAGCTGTGGTCATCTTCGAAAGCTTAATGAAAATGATGATGTGGAAACAGAGCAGGCCGTAAATGGTGAACCAAAGAAGACTGCAGCACAAGTGATGGATGAGTTTCACTTGACCGGTTTTGTGCCAATAGATACCACGAAACGCGTCTATCTATATAAATGAATGCGAATGTCAGTGTGTCACTGAGTCATACTTTTTCATCTTTACTCCTAGAAGCCGTAGCCCAACATATCATATTATTTTGGAATCAGGCCGATTCTGTGAAAAAAATAGAAACATTTTGGGCCGGATCCGGACTCGTAAACCTGAAATTTTGGATTCCCAATTTCTCATAACTGCGATTGTTTTCGGCCATTTTTATGCAACTTTTGCGACGATCTTTGTAAGGAATATAGACCCTCTGAACATTCATCATGGAATTAGCGATAGAGTAGCGAGAGATTTGTAGCGTTTCGTTTGTGAGGAAAGGGATTGTAGGGTGGGAAATATTCCGTCACCTACAAGAGCACATAGTCAATTTTAAAATCCGGAAACTGAGGATTTGGTAGCTCCTCTTCAGATAAGTCAGTAATACTCCATTTTTGGTGTCATATATTTATTGTAAAGATCGAATGTAGCATAAGGTTCTGTCTATATTTCTGAGATAAGGTTTTTTTACCACTGCCATTATGCATAATAGCACTTTGGAATCAATAGTGCTCTTTAAAGTTGCCTCTCAGAAACGGCCAGGTTTTCATCTCAAACTACGTTGAGCGTATTTACACTATTTTCATTATTCAAAGAGTTGTCCTCATCTTTAATGTCATATCCACAACGCTCCGGACTTCTTCAGGTGATATAAATTAGAATTTTGAAGCGAACACTTTATTTAATTCACAGGGTAGATTGTTCTAGTTCCAATTGTCATTCTTTTTCTAGATGTCTCAGTTTCACTTAATTCCATTTAGTTGCTTAACTTTTCAAGTTTTTGTTCACCTCTACTGTGGCTCGGTATTAAACACAATTATTTGGGTCAAGTCACTTTCGGATTACTTCAATCAAAGCTTTTATCCAGTGGACCATGTGTACTTGGGGCCGATACGTACAATGGCCGAAATGTCGTGGATATGACAATAAAGATGAGGACAACAGTCCGAACAATGTAAATAGTGTAAATAGCAGGAGTAGCCAGATACTTTCTGAAACAGTACAACGAACCGACCAACAATTTGCATAGCAGATGTTTGAAATACGATAACATTCAAAGATGGAATTTGGACAGAGCAAATTTGTAATAAATATGAATTCATCAGAAGATATTCAGGAAAGCAAAATAATAACTCACATTACACTAAAAAAAAACAGAGCTGAGTCATGGTCCAAGAAAATTTGTTAAAATTAATGGTAGATTGTATATAGCCAAGGACATCCAGTTGCTAACTACTGAGCATTTGATACGAGACTTGGTTGAAAGCGAGGTTATGCAAAATGACTTCCATGTTAAATATCGCGTGCAACAAAAATGAGTTTGAATGATGAGGCGTCAACGTATTGAAAGATTGGCCAGCCCAGAGCACTGATTTAAGTATCACTGAGAAAATATGAACAAAACTTAAAAGAAGAACTGATCAATAGAATCCAAGTAAAATTGGAGAGTTGTGGGTGCAAACTCACAGTAAATATGATCGCCTATCTGAGAGGATCAACTGGGATATGTACGCATCCAGCCTCAGGAGCAGTGAAGAAATTATTCAAGCTAAGCGAAGCCACAGAAAATATTAACAATGTATAGTAAATGTTTAACATAACATTATGTAATAAACTTTAATTATAGATAATTATCTGTTTCAAATTTCTATTTGGCTTGGTTTATCTGAGAAGTCTGATAATTCTTACACGGAAATTTTTAGATAGTCTTGCATTTTCTCCTTCTCATTCAAATCTCTTATTACAAAATATGATAATTGCGTACAGAAATGACGACAATAGAGCCAACGTTTCAATAGTAGAAAACTCGATGTGGAAGATCCATTTATAAGCTGGTTATTATTAAATGTTTGCAGTAAGGTTACCGCATACTTTTATACGGAAATGTATTTAACTTCTTCAAAGTAGTCCATTGTCTATTGTTTTATCAAATCTCCCAAAGAAATTGTTTGCTGTTTTATGATACCAGCCGTACATTTTTTTGTAATTTCTACGGTTGTTTTATCTTTTTCAAAACTGTTGTTTTTCGTTCGTACAACTGAAATTTTAATCTTTCCGTATCTTTAACCTGTTTCATTCCATATCGCTTATAATTTGCTTTAAAGCAGGTCTAGCGATCGGTCTTAACATGTTTCATTACTTGATTTAACTTGTGCGTTTTGGTTTACAGCCATATCACGTTTGACGCACCGATTATCGTACGATCAGCGGACTTCAGCAACGTCGAGCCAGATCCGTACCTAGAAGGTTGACAGTTTAAGAATACCTGGTGATGTAAGCTTGGATGTGTGGGTGGTGCACTGGATAACGGCTCGGAATTTGAAATCGGAGAGCGGAGATTCAATACCATTTGGGTTTGTTATATTCTTCGGATAGGTATGAATCCAGCTCGTCCCCTTCTTGATATGGTTTAATTAGTAAGACTTGTATCAGAAAATCATTATTATCCCCCCAAAAAAAATTCTTACACAATCTAAAAACATTTCCTAGCCTTATTGATCAACCGGAAAAAAACAAATCGATGAACAATATTTTACGTTTTAACATGTAATCTTCACACAACGCCTAAATACTTCGTAGCTTGATAAAGACATATTTATAGATTTTCTCTTGATAAAATCGGTTGGTAAACTTCATGAAATTGCAATGGTCATACATAATCTCCAAGGAAATTCTTCCCTCTTCTATAGTACCTGCCGAACATTTTTGTAATTTCTACTGTTGTTTTATCTTCAAGCACTGAAGCTGTTAACTTTATCAATCAAATCAGCATTTTGACCTATTTGAAAGGTTCAGACTCGCAAAGTGCCTGTTAATTTGAGCCTTCGAAAGTCAAAATATTTCATTAAAACGACTCGCGGTTGTTTACATTTATGAAGAACGAGTTGTTTTTCATCCTAACAACGGAGAAAACAAAACTTTAGATCGAAGAAAGTATTTAATTTATATATCGAATGGAGCATAGCTGAGATATCTGGGCTCTTACTGACCAACATTCACTGTCCTGCCTTGACAGAGATCAAAAACGATTACGCAGCTTTGAATTATCTTCCACCCGGCAACCTCTTTCCCACAGACGAAAAGTTGTTTTTCTCTCATTTATCGCTATTACTCTAACAAAATGTTCAGGCTAACTACATTCCTTGGTTTCACCAGTTCAGACCTTCACAGCTAAGACCCAACACTATACATACAAGACGTCAAAGCATTTATTTATTTTTATTTTTTTTAATAAATATCCTTTGCTAAGGAAGATGTTCTAGTCAGACAGCTTCTCTCGCATTACGTTCACTTTGGGGAACAGACTCCTCAGAGGATGCTTAGCCGACCATTACAATCTAAACCTTTTCATGTCGAGCGTCAGCTTATATCTATCCTACATATTTTCATAATATGCACGTCTTTCTATTTCCTTTAAGCACTTACAGCATTTAGTAACCCACTTTTTATTGGCTCTGAACAATAATAAAAATTAAACACATGAAGTGCTTAATAATGTACCACACATTATATGTAACAAGGGTGATTGAAAAGTAACTCTCCATTTTAAATTACTTATAATTTATTTATTAACTATAATTTTTACAAGGAATGGATATAAAAGGAAAGCGTTTAGCATGAGGTTTTATTTCAAATTTGACATGGGCATTAGATTTCGCTTCCAGCTTCTTGAGTCGGCCAGGAATCGCGTCAAGTGATTTAACGAGGAACTCTTGTTGCCTGGATGACAGAACTTCTTGTATTCACTCTTCACGTTCTTCTAAAGTCTTGGTTTGATATAGTAGACTTGCTCCATCAACCAAACCCAAAGAAAAAAGTCACAATGTCATGAGTTCTGGCTGGTCACTGATACATAGATAAGGGAGTTACTTTTCAATCATTCTGTATAGATAGATAGATAGATAGATAGATAGATAGATAGATAGATATGAGTTAGTATCAAATACAGATCAATATGGACTGGAATCCGACAGAATGGTAAAGAACAAATAAGAAATGTTTATCAATTTCACATGTTTCAGAAGTGAAAATACCAGAATTACTTTCGTTTTCTCCACATCTGAGTCTTTGACAAAGCTTTAATAAAAGTGAAACGTTTCCTTTATATTATCTCATATATATATATATATATATATATATATGTATGTATGTATTTAGGGGTAGTACTAGTCACTTTTGTTGAATGATATTATATTCAGCACCTCAAATCCGGAGTTTCTTTGACAAAAACGTTTTGCAGTTTTACAGTTTACTCATCAAGACGTTTCAGCAAAAGTTAATTTTAGTGTATCCGTATCGTATTTGAAGTAGATTCCCGCCCCATATTTATTTTAAACCCTGTTTAAGGCATCTATTATCTCCAGAAATAATGGAAATAGGTAGTGTTCGAACCTTCGTCGCCCTTTGTAGGAAAAATTACCGCCCGGCCAAAGAGAGCTTTACGGCCCAGCAATGTTCTTGTTTCCATTTTCAGGAAAGTACATTTACTTGCTCAATTTTTTTCTCGAAAACGCATATCTGATTAATTTCTTGATCGATTTATTTTTATCACCTTTAATTAATTATTTTCATTTTTAATTTATTTTTTAATATTTTCATAATTTTATTACTTCAAACATAATTTTTAGTCGATCCGCTTATTTGAAATAGACGCCTCGTTATATATATACATATATATATATATATATGTGTGTGTGTGTGTGTGTGTGTGTGTGTGTGTGTGTGTGTGTGTGTGTGTGTTGTGTATATGTGTATGGCTCAAAACATCCTTTTTGAACACAAACACACAGTATTATTTATTTATTTATCTTGTACTTTGGTTTTTCACACTCCTCTCAATTTCTTGTCAGTAAAAGAATGGTCATGCTAAATGACTTGTCTTTTTGTCTTGCCGGCCAGAAACGGTGAAGAAAGAAATTATCGTTGGTGGGTTTGGTCACACACACTCACACACACACACACACACACACACACACAGAGTGAGAGAAAGTGTGTGTGTGAGAAAGCGAGACAGAAAGAGAGAGAGAGAGAAAGGAAAGTATGGGAAGAGAGGAAAACTAGTTCAGTTCGGAAGGTTATTCTAGCTGAGCCCTGACGAAGGCTACACTACACAGCACCCAGGGCTAACAGAAAAACCCAGCAGTTCAGCAGCCGGCGGTAAGTCGGTCGTATTGTCCAGTTGTGAGTTATGTGCGGCGTACAACGATGATTTAGCGCGGTGATAAAGTCAGGGGCCCTCCATGCATGTAAAAGCAAGTCAGCCAAATTGTAGCCATTCTTGGTCGGTGACGTTTGATCGATAACAGATTATATGGCTGCTTGCGAGGCGGGAGTAGGCCGACCGAGAACTGTCACTGTGATAGGCTCAGGCTGCAAGGAACGACTGCGTTGCGTGCCTGTGTGCGCAGGTGCGTATATGGGTGCGCATGCGCAAGTGTGTCAAACACTAAGAGCAGTGTATGTATATCAATGTGCACACTTGTATGTAGTTTGAGTTAGCATACATATGTGTGTTAGCGTGAACGCTAAGGGGGCTATGAGTGTATTTGTGTAATTGCATATACATAGAATTTTAGTGTTTCTTTCTTTTTCAGAAAAGACACGTACATTAAACAACGCTTACTTTTGTAAGAACTTTTGTATGTGCTTATATATATGCATATTTTCATTTCTATGATTTTAGATAGATGTAATTTCTTTACACGCTATTGTTCTCCCAACTCAAAGGCCCCAAGAGCCACTCAAAGTAGAGTGTCATTGAATGGATTGTTTTAACGACGTAAGAATTGTAAATTAAGAGGATTTTATGCTATATTTAATTGTTTTAAATGTTATGTCCATTTAGACTCCAAATGTGCATGACTCTTCACAACTTCCTTTGTAAATAGTTATTCTTTGGGAATAGTGTACGGTGGTTTTCCATTGTTTTATCCCCAGTTGTTTTCACAGATCTTTTTTTCTTAGTCTGGCTGAAATTCATACCTAGACATTCAGTATCTAATTGGTATTTAACCCACATCTGCTGAGAAGGGAAGAGTTAGATTCATGCCTTCCTGAAATGCTAACAACACATATTTACCACATATATAAATACACACACACACACAACACACACGCATATATATATATATATATATATATATATATATATATATACATAAATCAAAGTGGACGTGGACCCTGAGATCATCACCCAGCGTCGACAGTCTGTTTCAGGCTTGAAGACCATCTTCTGACATGGATAGTCTTCTTATTGCTGTGTTCTGTTGATCTGACGTGATATACCACTCAGCTACAGAGAAAGAG
>CAHIKZ030005255.1:1872500-1915000 GCA_903632075.3 Acanthosepion pharaonis | reverse complement strand
AGACTGAAGTAGTGATTCCAGATCAGCATTGATTAAATTTTAGACTGTTCTTTGAATTTTCTCAAGAATCTCGAGAAATATAATAGGAACACCAGAGAAGATATGGCAGCAATATTCAATGCACGGACCAAGAGTAGAGTTATATGACATCTGTCAATCTTTACAGCAGCGAATATTGGAGGATTTCCTCAAAGATGAAGAAGAGACTCGAGGCGACGGAGATGTGGTTCTACAGAAGGATGCTAAGGATATCATGAACTGAGCGTGTGAGCAACGATGAGGTCTTAGAGAGGTTGCAAACAAGGAGGAGGCTTATTATCAGGAAGAGGCAACTGAAGTTCCTGGTACACATAAAAAGGAAAGAGAGCCTGGAGAATCTGATACTCACGGGTTGAATGGTGAGAAAAAGAGACAAGGGAAAACAACGCGTAACATACCTAGCGGCCTTAAGCAAGTCGATGACAGAACGTGGTCTGGGGTGGGTGGCAGAAACTTGTTGAGAGCTGCAAAGGACAGAGGGGGGTGGAGAGCCATGATCGCCTACGCCTTGAAATGACACGGCACATAGAAAGAAAGAAAGAAAGAAAGAAAGAAAGAAAGAAAGAAAGAAAGAAAGGGGCATGATGGATTCTGACGATAAGAAATTTCTATACTTATCCTCAAATGGCTTACGGCCTAATCACAGTCCCTGTACGGTCACTGAAGTTAAGCAGAGTCGAGTCTGATCAGTATCTTGATGGATGACCGCTTGGAAATATCAGGTGCTGTAAGCTTAGATGTGCGGGTGGTGTAATGGATAATGACATGGAATTGTTAATCAGAGAGCCGAGTAACAGTTCCCGCTGTATTCGTCATATGCAAAAGAAAGGTGTGAAACCCAAGGAAATCCATGAGGACATTTTGCATAGACTTGCTGAGGAATCCACTTCCTACGCAACTGTAAAAAAGTCGGTTGCGGAATTCAAGCAGGGCAGGGACAGCACAGAAATTGACCCCCGGAGATGTCTTCGAAAACCTCAACCGCTTATGAACAAGTCGATGACATTCCCTGTATAATTTTGAATGACAGGTATTGTCCCGCAGATAGCTAAATCCATAGGCATTAGTTCTGGTTCGGTCAACACTTGGGTTTCTTGGGAATGAACAAGCTGTCTGCAAGACAGTTCCAAAGAATGCTGAAAACAGAGCAGAAGATGAAAAGTGTTGGTATTTTCAGGACAATAAGGAGGCTTAGAACTTTTGGAAGGAGCCTCATAGTTGCAGTATAAATCACAGGAAGACTGTCTGTGTGTTAAACAAACACCAATATGCCAGATCAGTCATTTGTGACAGGGATGGTTTACCCTTTAGGAGAGAGGCATACTCAGAAAAAATCGGCCAGTCATTAATAAATTTAAAATTTTGCCAAATGCTCTGAACGAATATTAATTTATAGCCGAACCTGGTTTCATGTATTATTTACGACTCTAAATCTGGAGCAACTACATACTATTATTTTATACCACGGATTTACAAGTTTTCATGATTTGCTTCCGTCTAGATTGATTCAAAAAGTATATATTCTAGTAAGTTTTTCCCCCAAATAATATCCGAATATAGAATCAATATTTTGTATTCTAATATATTATTATAACAGTTGCCCAAATATATATTATTTATATGTAATGATTAAACTGATCGCTTTGTTAATCTTTTACTAATCTCTTTCAGAATTTAATTACGAACATTATATATTCTTCATCTTGAACATGAAAAAAGAATAGATGTACTTTTTTATTTTTTTATGTCTTTAAGATTGATTATAAATCTTCTCAATTTGCTACCAACATTAACAGAGCGTAGGAAGAAGAATTCACTTGTGATCGGACTGTACTGTTTTATGAAGTTTTGTAGTTATGATACGAGCCTTGTAGATCAAAGTGGTAGAGGATGTCCCTCTTCAATTGAGAATCAACATCTGAAAACACTAGTCGAACAAAACCCCCGTCAAAGTGTCAGAGAAATGTTTTAGAAAAGGGGTGACAGCTTTTCAACAGTATCGGACCATTTCTTGAAAATTGACGAGGTGGAGAAGCTTGATAAATGGGTTTCAGACGAACTCAATGAAAGTTAAAATGTTCCACGTTTTGAAGAGCGTTCGATGCTGCATCTATTGATCGAATAGTGACTTCTTATTAGAAATGGCTCCTTTATGACAATCGGAATCGATCGGCTGGGTGTTTTGATCATGAAGAAGCACAGAAACACTTTCCAAAACCGAAATTGCACAAACAGAAAATTACGGAGAGTGTCTGCGACTGGCACTGTTTAATCGACGAAGACCAATTCTGCTTCATGGCAATGCCCGGTCATATGTTGCCAAGATGACACTGCAGAAGCCCACCAAATTGGGATACGATATATTACCACACTTACCATATTCCCTTGAACTCTCGATCACTGACTACCATTTTTTTCAAGCATCTTGACAATTTTTTTAAGCCAAAATTCAATTCCGTTGAAAAGATTTCTTGACATCCTGCCCTTTATTGATTAATCGTAAAGATATAAATAGTACCGTAACTCGATTGGAGAAATGTATAGATGTTAAAATATTAATTCATTAATTCAGCAATAAAAGTTGATTCAAAAATTGTTTAATATTTTTCGAACAACTTATAGCATTTGCTTTTGTAAATCTAGTTATTCTGCAGTTGTCTTAGATGAATGACGACTGATAATTTCAGTTCGCTTCCGGTGTACTGTATTATGTAAAACTAGCAGCATGGCCCGGCGTTGCCCGTGCTTGATTCAAAAATCGTATGACTCACACAACAATCGCTATCTCGTGACTTAAAATATTTTTGCTCTTCCTTGTCTTTAAAGGAGTGACCTTTGCCGTGATGATGTTGCTACATGCCTTACTTCTTGACTATCTCAGACTGCGAATTTTTTCGAAGCTCTATACTAAACATTAAATCTGTTACTAAAAAAGAACTAAACAAAATGAACATGAAATGATCAGCTTTAAAAAAGGACTCGTAATTGGAAAAACCGAATGAAAAAAGAATGTTAACAACAAATACTTTTTCACACCCAACCCAGTTCTGCTGAATCAGAATCAACGTTGAGTTTAAGCAAGCGAATGAGCCAATTGGAGTAAAGTGGCATGCAGATTTAAATTTTTCCCACTTGTGACGAATGCAGCTATCGATTTTTTTGCATGTTAGCATGCTAGTTAACATTCGTGTCAGTCAGCTATTGGCTCTCACTCTGGCCAATAGAAAATGGCTGCAAACTACATGAAAATTACCGTAGAAGCATGAAAAAATCGTTTATTTCCACTATCGATGGGAGTTCGATACGTTTCTATTAAACAGGAGTAGTGAAGCATATCATATATTTTTAATTACGCGCATGCGCATTGTTTCTTTTTTGTCGACTTCACAGTATAATAGGGTCAGTTGGACACTCTCTGTGAGAAAAAGAGCACCATGACGCAATTAACTCCGCCAAAAATTTGGAAATGGCATGCTTTACTGCTTAGCATTCGAACCGGAACCTCCAATAAGAACATTTCATATTGTTTGGGTGTCAATCTGAGGACAGTGCAGAGGATTCGGAAGGAGTTGGATTGGATGAGTCCAGGGGTGATTACGAGGGAGTTTGGATCGTTTATCAGTGATGGCGTTGTTATACCTACATTCATCTTGCTACAAGACCTCAGACTCAACACGAACGTCTACATCAAGGGTCTTGCGGAGGTAGTGTTTCCATGGATCAAAAGGGTGGTTGCTGGAAGACCCTATGTCTGGCAACAGGAGTCTGCACCATGCCACACAAATTGAAGAACCCAGTCATGGCTGACAGACAATTTCTGGGACCACCTCACCCCTTACATCTGACAACCTAACTCCCTAGACAGCAACCGTCTTGATTATTATGTGTGGAGCGCAGTTGACCGAAAGACCAACAAAACTCTTCATAACACCAAATATGAACTGAAGGCAATATTCACCCATTTAAACAAAAAGGCCGTCCAGAAGAGTTGCAAAAGATTCCGAAGTCGTCTTGGAGGTCGTGGTGGAAGCCAATGGCAATTTTATTAAATAAAAATACTCTTTACTATTTCAATATATTTTTGTGTAATTTTGGTAAATATATCAGTTAAAGTGAGATGTTAGTATTATTTTCATTTTTGCGTCATTTAGACGACAAATTATCCATCGCACCCAGTGAGTATTTGATTTCAAGTACAAGAAATCATTATCTTGCAAAAGCATCATTGTTTGCTAGTTTCTCTTCTATAAATAACTTATTTATATAAATATCAATTTGCAAATCGCCCTTCACTTTCAAACACCCACATCTATGACTAGTTGTGTATGATTGGGTGTGTTTCCACATAAATGTGTTCGGTGCACACAAAGGAAATATTAAATATTTTCTAAGCGCTTTTAAAATCACGTCATATATTTTCAAACAAGTTATTAATTATTTTAAATGTGACGAATCGTTGGCGCTAATAGGTTTTTGTTTTCAAATTAGATTAAGTGTTTTCTGTTCCATGCTTTCGAGGTCTCTTTAATTTGACTGTCTTTTATTTTCTTTCTTTTTTCTGTATATTTAGCATATATTTTTTAGCCATTTTAATTATCTATATTCAATATGAGAAGTGGTATATATGTCATTAAACGTTTTGTTTCAACGATGGTTTTCGCGCCTCAGTGACAAGAAGAGTCCGTCGGATTCATTCTAGGACCCCTTTATTTCTATTGACAAAGGGAAAGCAATCTGTCGCCTCGATATAAAACCATACAGTCACAACTGGAATCGAGAAGTACCAATTTGAAATTTTCATATTAACCATTAATATTTATTTAGTAGAGACATTTACATGTATCGCGTACTTATTTGTCCTTTCATTTAATGTACCTATGTTTCAATCACTTTATCTAGCTCTTCAACCGATATATATATATATATATATATATATATATATATATATATATATATATATATATATGTGTGTGTGTGTGTGTGTGTGTGTGTGAAAATATAATAGAAAATAGGAAAGAACTCGTTAAGTCTTCTTCTGCTTTAAATTTAGACACCCCCATCTTACCCTGACTTGACATCTGTGAATGTAACCGAGACATTGATACAAATTATTAACACCTTACGCCCCTTCTTCTTTAAAAAATTGCTCTAGCCATTACCATAGAAAATTTGATTTTAATAATGAATATGCTTATAAAACACGTAAATTTCAGAAATAAGTTATTCCAAAAGAAAAATTTCGCTTGAAGATGGAAAAGAGGTTAGTACTTTAATTCAATTTAATTCAAATAATTATATTGAAGTTTTCGGCTCTTGTTTTGAAAATTGAGAACTCTTATGTAGCGTGTTGGAATCATATTTTAAATAAATAAATAAATAAAATATATATATATATATATATATATATATATATATGAAGTGAACATTGAAGTAAAAACTCACAGGCGACAGGCTGTTTCATGCTAGACGCAATCGCCAGGCGGCCTTACAATTGCGTCGAGCACGAAACAACCTGTCGCCTCTGAATGTTGTCTTCAGTGTTCACTTTTATATTTATATTTGCATACGCTATATCTTTGATATTGAGAACTTTATCCCATAAATGTGGCACACCTTAAACTATATTTCTACACACACAGACACACACACACACACACACACACACACACACACATATATATATATATATATATATATATATATATATATATAGATAGATAGATAGATAGATAGAATTAACAGACAACGAATGTCTATTATGTTTTATCATGAGCCGTTGTAAGCTTCGGATAGTGGATTTAGTGGGAAAAAATAAAAGACAAAAACTGTCCAACATTTGGATATTTTTATTATGCTGTTCACCGATCTAAGCTTTCAGTTCACATGAGCGGTTGTATGGACATTGCAACAGAGATGTTCACCATATATCTTACATCTTTACCCCGAAATTGAACTTGATATATAAAATTCACATCACTATCTCATACATACATGTATATATATATATATATATATATATATATATATATATATATATATATATATATATATATACATAAATAAATATGTATGTATATTAGAAATTGTACTTGATATATTAAAATTCACACATCGCTATATCATATATATATGTGTGCGTGTGTGTGTGTATATATATATATATATATATATATATATATATATATATATATATATATATATATATATATATATATATATATATGTATGTATATAAATTCCAAAATTCTTGAGGATGAAATGGAACTAATGTCTTTAATTTAATCACAAAATTAAATTCGGGGCTTTTTAACTTCCATTTTTGAAACATGTTTAGAACTGTGTAGCGAAAAAAACATATTTTAAATCAATTAATTTATAATATATATATATATATATATATATATATATATATATATATATATATATATATATATGAGATAGCGATGTGTGAATTTTTATATATCAAGTACAATTTTGTGGGAAAGATGTATGACAAAATGGAAAAGTTTTCGTGTGACGCATTTAACTATACAGGCACATGAATGAGAGACAATGGTAATAATTTTTTTTTTCTATTAGTTTTGGATATATAATGTAAGTTCAATTAGATGATTTTTCTTTTCGATTCCATCAACTTTCTTGTTAAATATCCTACATTATGATAACGGAAGATCTATTATGAATGGTGAAACGTTGTTAGAAGCTAAACGCAAATTTACTGTGGATGATCTAGCGATTAATGCACTTTCTGGACATTTTCCTCTGAGTGAATTGTTTTCTCTTTTAGAATAGCAAGTTTTATATCAAAATTGTGGACAATCTAGTTACAGTGAAAATCTAATGCGTTTGACGTGTTGTTTTGTAACATCTCCCTTTTGCGTTCATATAATATTTTATTTAAACTTCTTGAGGTTTCTCCAATGTATTATTTCTGGCAATCATTATTAGTGATAGAGTAAATTCACCTTCAAGTTTTAGCTTATTGTTTTGTTTTGTATTGATTAAATCTTTTATTGTCATGAAGGGGTGTTTTTTTTTATTTTGCAATATTTTATGAGCTTTTGGTTTTTGACATTGAATATGAAATAGTTATGGTATTGGAGAAGCTTCAAAGTGTGCATATATATATATATATATATATATATATATATATATATATATATATATATATATATATATATATATATCCGTTTATGCATTATTTTATAGGCATAACTTATGTAAGTAATGGATCATCAGATCTAATGATGGTTCTCATTGTGGTTACAGGTTCGATTCCTGTCGGAGAAACAAATTTTCTACGAAATTTCTCCAGAATTCAGGCCGGTAAATGTAATTAATACTGCTTAATAATAATAATAATAATAACAACAACATTTAACTAAATAACGTATAAACGGAAAATATATTAGAATAATTGTCGGACCTAATACATCTCATAATATATATATATATATATATAAAGAAATATAGTCTTAAGGTGTGCTATATTTATGGGATAAAGTGCTCAATATCAGAGATAGAGCGTGTGTAAATATAAAAGTGAACATAGAAGTCAACACTTAGAGGCGACAGTCTGTTTCATGCTATATGCAATCGTCAGGCCACGTGTGCTGTTATTTTTTCTCGGCTATTTATATATATACGGGTTAGTGGTGCATTGTGGGTATTCTATTATGGCGGTTATTTTTACCGGAAGTCGCTTTGTTCATTTATTTGGGTCAAGTTATATTGCTCGTTTTTTATTTATTTTTTTATTTTATTTTATTTATTTATTTATTTATTTTTTTTTGTTTCTTATTTTATTTATTTATTTATTAACGTAGTAAAAATTTGTTTATATCACGTATTTAACAGTTTTGTTTTGGTTTGAGAATTTAATTAAAAAGCTATTTGTTCAATTTTGGGGTTGGTTGTTTGTAGTTCATTCTAACTATTATTTTTTTTGGCGGGAACAGTTTTTTAATTTGGGATTGGTTTGCCTATTTATTTACTTGGATGAAAATGAATAAAAAAAAAAAAAAAAAAAAAAAAAAAAAATAAATAAATAAATAAATAAATAAAATAAATAAATAAGTACTATGTTGCTTAAAACCGAAAAACCAAAAAGAGAAAATATAAAATAAATTGACCTAAATTCATCCAAGTAAATAAATAGGCAAACCAATCCCAAATTAAAAACTGTTCCCGCCAAAAAAATAATAGTTAGAATGAACTACAACAACCAACCCCAAAATTGAACAAATAGCTTTAATTAAATTCTCAAACCAAAACAAAACTGTTAAATACGTGATATAAAACAAATTTTTTACTACGTTAATAAATAAATAAATAAAATAAGAAAAAAAAAAATAAATAAATAAATAAATAAATAAAATAAAATAAAAAATAAATAAAAACGAGCAATATAACTTGACCCAAATAAATGAACAAAGCGACTTCCGGTAAAAATAACCGCCATAATAGAATACCCACAATGCACCACTAACCCGTATATATATAAATAGCCGAGAAAAATAACAGCACACGTGGCCTGACGATTGCATATAGCATGAAACAGACTGTCGCCTCTAAGTGTTGACTTCTATGTTCACTTATATATATATATATATATATATATATATATATATATATATATATATATATATATATTATTGGGATGAAAAAGAGATCAAATATGAAGTGGAATGCGACAGAATGATAGGATAAGGAACAAATAGGAAACTTTTATAAATTTAATCTGTTTCGCTTTTATTAAAGCTTCGCCACAGAATAAAATATGGAGGATACAAGAAAAATACTGCTATTTTTAATTGTTATTTCTTTGTCATTGTTTCAGCATACTTCACCTGCAACTGTCTGAAGCGGTTTTCGTCAGTATAATTTGTGTGTGTGTGTGTATCATAACTCTTGTTACTTTATGCAGGATTCGGATGATAACATATATTCGTTTGTTTTTGTGTGCGCGCATATGTGTGTCTAGCGAGCTATTTTTTTTAAAGAAAATTCTACTATATTTAATTGGCTGCTTCGAAAAATATAGAAAGGTGAATAAAAAGAAAAGATCACAGTGTATTTTTTAAAAAAATAGAAACCACGGAGTAATTTAGATTTTGTTTAAAATACTATTTTTAAAAAATGTAACCTTGCCGCTACAACGGTTTCTTCTTGAAGACACTCGTCGCCACTTGTTTATTCCTCGCTAAGGGAATAAACATATAACACCAGGTGGATACTAGAAAAAAGGTTTATTTTACACAACAAGTAAAATATGAAATATGGTAGTTATACACACAGGTCAATATATAGACATACAGGTCAATCTCTTAGTGAGTACCACTAATTGGAAGGTCGGAGGTACTTGCATCGTCTCGCTCACACTACCTCTGTCCTCTCGTAGAGAGTAGACTTTATAGGTACTTACTACCTATAGTGTAATCATTCATGGGGGTGAATGGTTATTCCATTACATTAGACGCTATATATCATAGCACCGTTATGAATATATATAGAACAGAGAACTAAGGGAGGTAATAATAACATGAAAGATTTCAGTTAAGGGAAGTAATGTACAGGGTTATTTAAAAGTAAATCCCTATTTCAAGTATGATAGACTCTCCCGTCTATCTATAATATTTACAAGACGGGAGAGTCCATCATACATAAAATAAGGAGTTACTTTTCAATCACCCAATATCCGAAATTGAAATTTACATATATATATATATATATATATATATATATATATATATATATATATATATTTCTGTCTTTTTCTAAAGATTATGACATACCGGAAGTAGCAGTTAAGAGGTTGTCTGGAAGAACGGATGACGTTCTCATATCACGCAGATACGCTGATCCTTGTTGTATAATGATTCGACGTTGAAGCGTCAGATTGTACACAACTTATATCTCCACCATGTTCAAAGTACAATCGTGCATCGACCGCTTTAACTACGAATATGCCAAAAGACGGCTATTATCGGAGAGAAATCATAGATCAACAAGACAATTAGCCTCAAGAAGGTGTCTTCAGCGCTTCTCTAATTATGAGTGTTCAGCCATCGACAGAGATCTGCTTTGAACTGTGAATTCTTCAGTGAAACTGAAAACCCTAATTCATTTATATTAGCGATACATCTGCTAATTATGGAGTACTTTAGAAAACTACGTTAGAAATACATACATACATATATATATATATATATATATATATATATATATATATATATATATATATATATATATATATATATATATATATATATAAAATGTATATATATATGTATATATAAAATATATATATATATGTGTGTGTGTGTGTAACTGTAGTTATTTATTTTCTTTTTTCTCACCTTTTTTTCAAATTAAACGACGACAAATTTTCTTTTTCTTTGTACGTGTGTCTGCTTGAGTGTGTGTCAGTGTGTGTGTGTATGCATGTGCCTCATTTTGTGTTTGCGCGTGAATGTGTGCGTTTGAGTGCGTGTGTGTGTATGTGTGCGCGTGTTAGTGCGTGCGTGTGTAGGCGGTGGTGTATGTGCGGGTTCGCGTTTGTTCCTGTGTATGTATGCGTGTGCGCATGTATGCATGAGTTTGTATACGTGTGCGCGAGAGTGTGTGTGTGTGGATTTGTCCCGATAACCTAGATGTCACTAAACAGTAAATCGATACGAGAAAAAAAATTCATTATGACTGCGTCTCTCCCATAATTATTTATCCATTTATCGGGGGAGATGTCTTTGATTAAAAGGAGTTTTTATTCATTAAGTAGGTCATGTATTTCACTCTGGAAGACAAGGAATCTTCATATACGCGCGCACACATACGCATACATACATACATACATATATATATATATATATATATATATATATATATAGTCTTAAGATGTGCTATATTTATGGGATAAAGTGCTCACTATCAGAGATAGAGCGTGTGTAAATATAAAAGTGGATATAGAAATCAACACTTAGAGGCGACATTCTGTTTCATGCTATATGCAATCATCAGGCCACGACGATTGCATCTAGCATGAAACAGACTGTCGCCTCTAAGTGTTGACGTCTATGTTCACTTATTTGAGTGGGATTTTAAATGCTCCAAAAATATAAGAATTTACAGGATAACAAATGTACTTTACGAGAAAATACCTGTGTCTGCGTGGTTGAGTGGTTAGAACGCAATTATGCCGAATCTCGCTGTCAGAAAGTAGATTTCTAGCTAATATCAGCCTGATAATACCCCAATATGCCTCAACGTCAGGAAAAGCTCGTAACCCATACCAGGGACTGGCTGAAAATTCTTTTCGGAAATTGTACTACAGCGAAGTCACAAGCCATCGTTATCGAAGATTTGAACATTTAAAATATTGGTCACGCTAGATTATACGCTCTCGCACAAAATCTATATCTATGGTCTGCTATGTCTTGTTGCAAAGGTGTTAAAGAAAAGCAAATCTAAATCTGCAACGGGGATTAACTAGCCACACAGTGATACGAGAAGCCACCTATATCATACTAGAGAAAATGTGTATTTCTAATCTGAACATGAAAAAAATTCCACTTTATATTTCAGAAATACATTTAATTGAAATACCAGCGGTTTGAATCAAATTTAATATCGATGAAAAATCTGAAATAAGTAGATTTGTGGTAAGCAAAATATATGTTTTTTTTACGTTACAATTCCTCCCAGGCCCTACTCTGCGTGTATTGTCCCATAGCTAGCTAGCTGGATAGATAGATAGATAGATAGATAGATAGATAGATAGATAGGAACACACACAAACACAGATAGATAGATAGATAGATAGATAGATAGATAGATAGATAGATAGATAACGGACCTAGATAGTGTTGTGGTAGGATCCACCTAATTTGCATAGTGGAGTACCGTCCATATAAATATGGTTGGTAGCGGGAAAAGAGGAGAGGAATCAAGAGATTCAATCCAGAGACTCTGCCCAACTGCGACTAAGTCAACACATTCTCCAGGAACGGTCTTCCCAAGAATATCCAAAAGACTATATGTAAATATTGTGTACACTTTCTTGTTTCAATACATTTTGTTCTAAGTACATTTTGTGTTGCATTATTATTCCATGCATTAGTCAAGTTTCAACAGATAGATAGATAGATAGATAGATAGATAGATAGATAGATAGATAGATTCGAGCCAGAAAATACCAGTGGTCTCAATAAAATTTAATGTCCATCAGGAATCATAAACTAAGAAGAATTGGTCTTTGGCAACCCAAACAGAAAATGAATCCAATCTAAGAGATGACAAACTAATTTGTGTAATCGGTGTCTTCTCAGAAAGTGAAACGTCCAAGGAAACATAGCGAGTTATCATAGAAGATGATCTAATGCCGAATCGGTCCTCGAAGGATGTCCGTGTTCACACCAATATACGTATGGAAGTGAACTCATTAGAACTTAGAGTAGACACACACAAGAATATCTGAAACCATGAAGTTATGTAAACAACCAACTTACAACGGGAGAATCAGAATCCCTCACACACTTTTAGAATATCGAACGGAAGACTTGAAACCACATGACCACCCTCAGGCCAACGTTCATTTGACTGAGATCAGAAATTAATAAACAATTCTTTTTCGTAGGAAAAATTTATTTTATTATTATTATTATTATTATTATTATTATTATCAGACCTTGTTGAGCTTACACTTGAATAGTTTTTGAATATGAAATACAAAGTTAATTCCAGAAAAATAGGTGCTTTATCTACAACAGTTTTTCTTGTCGGAGGATTCTTTTGAGACATGCCTTGAAAAGACAATTGATAAGAGTTCAATTATTGCCACATGCAGATGTAATCAATCCTTGTATTAAACTGAAGCGGTTATTGGTACCAAAGAATTCTTTTTCGATCCATTTGTGAAGCAAACGTTCATTTTTAAAGTTGATGCTGACTATTACCATTAAAATTTAGACTTTCGTTGTTGAATCATTCAATTCTTTATATCGGGCACAGTTGATATTTTTCATTGGTTTTCAGATTCTCTGTTATATCTCCATAGTATTTGTTCCAAATGACGCCCACTCTTCGAGTGCTTCACCGGAAACGCTGGCAAAGTGCATTTTCTGAGAAACATTGAAACTAATTATCAGGTGCCTAGAATTTGTCTACTCTTCAATGATATGTCTTATGTCTTATCTTTCTTACTAGCTACGATCAGATCTTAACAGACTTTTCTCCTTCTTCTCCTACTTCTCATTTTTTGCTTTTTTCTTTCTTTCTTTTCCTTCTTTGCGTCGTCCTTATTCGACTAATTGTCCTTTTTCATCTTTTCCTTATCCTTCTTCTTCTTCTTCTTCTTCTTCTTCTTCTTCTTACTTTTTCTTTTCTTTTCTTTGTTTGCATCCTCCTCCTTCAACTGCTCTGCCTTCTTTGTGTCGTCTTCATTCGATTGTTCTACCTTATTTGCTTCGCCATTTTTCATTCTTTCCTCATCCTTCTTTTCCTTCTTCTTCTTCTTCTTCTTCTTCTTCTTCTTCTTCTTCTCACTTCTTTCTTTATTTTTCTTTCTTTGCGTCACCCCCTTCTACTGCTCTGCTTTCTTTGTATTGCTTTTTTTCCTCATTTCCTCATACATCTCTCCCATTTTATTCTACTTCTTCTTTCTCTCTTTCATTCTTTTTTTTTTCCTTTTCTTTCTTTGTGCCACCCTTTTTTGACTGCTCTGACTTCTTTATAGCATGTTTCTTCATCTTTTCCTCATCCTTCTCTTCATCTTCTTTTTTTTTCTTTTCTTTTCTTTCTTTTTTTCTTTCTTTCTTTCTTTTACTTCTTGGCATCGTCCTCCTTCAACTGCTCTGACTTCTTTGCATTGTCTTTTTTCATCTTTTCCTCATCCTTCTAAACGTTCTTCACTCCTTCCTCTTCTTTCTTCTTTCTTTCCTTCTCGGCGTCGTGCTTCTACGACTGTTTCGCCTTCTTCTTTGCATCGTCCTTCTTCATCTTTTCCTCATACATTCTCTTTATTCTTATTCTTCTTCTTCTTCTTCTTCTTCTTCTTGTCCCTCTTCTTTTGTTCTTCTCTAACCTCTTTCTCTCGCTACTTCGTATATTTTACCTACTCGAACCCGATTCATTTTTCTTGACGGTAAACCAGCCAAACGTATTAATAATGCATTTGTAGTTATGTCCCCTAAAATGATTCCTTTTCTTTACTATCTCTGCCTAAACTCCTATACTGGCTCTCTGGGTACAACGTTATAGACACCACTATCAACTAAGTCCCTTTTTCTTCAATGTCTGTCAGATCTTTCTATTTTTGTTGCTACGCCTACATCTCCTACACTTCTCTTTCTCTTCATGTATCGTTCTTCCTTCAGTCTTTGCATTAACACCAGCTTCTCTCCCCTTTTTCAGGAATTTTTCATCCCCCCACTCTACAAACTTAACCCTCTCTCCTCTCTCTCTCTCCTGCCTCTCCACTTCAAATTCTGCTACCTCCACTTCCTGTCTCCTCTTGCTTCTCTTCCTTCTTTCGCTTCGTTCTTTTGAAGGGGATCATTAAAGCTGATTCTAGTGTGACGCATTCCACAATTAGATGAAGCACAAGGCAGCCATGGTAAAGGTCAAGAAAGCCAGTGCGCAAGAGAGCATCACGGGAAGGTCGTGAAGAGAGAACAGAAAAAAAAGGAAGGAGGAGTAATCGGAGAAGCGAGGGGAAGGAAATTAAGAAAGGAAAGCGGGTAACGGGAGCTATACGGAAAAAGAGGATCGGGTAAGGGGTGCTGAGAGGGTAGCAGTGAATCGGGTAGTGATGGGGCGCATTCACTAGATTTTCCGGGGAAAAAGAACATAATTGCTGGAAATTTCCGTCGTGGGTACGGCCGATGGCCGCGTCACAATTCAGGACTGCGCAATTTAAAACTTCCTTCAAAAAAATATCGGAGGTGGATTAAGAAAAAAAAAATTAAGGAGGAAAGCTTATTTTTTTTTCTTTTCGTTTCCTCTTTCCTTCTTCTTTCCTTCTCTTCATTACTTTTTTGTTCTATTTCTTATGATTTTTTTGTTTCTATTTTCTTATTTTTTGCAGTCGTTCTCATTTTTCCCAATTTTATTTTCGGTGTCGCCATTTTTGTTTTGTTTTCTGTCATCTCTTGATGGTCAGTCTTCCCTTCTTTTTCTTTTTTTCTTTTCTTTCAGGTTGGATTTCGATAGTTTCATTTGAAAAAAAAAATTCTTTTCACATTTTAGACAAAATTTTCTCTTATTATTTTCTTAATTTATTTGTCTTCTGTTATCAAAATCTGACTTGTAGACTCGAATGAAAAAAGGGGAGATAAGCGCGAATTTAAGCAAAGACTTAACATCAGACTAGAAAAAAAAATAGCTATTTACCAGCATCACTTTCCAGACCAAATCAGATATCATTTTAAGGAGGTTTTTTTTTTTATTAAATATCAATCTCTCAACCAAAATTATCTTTCCAAAAACTTAACGCTGTTAATGTTCGATCTATAAAGTTAATTTCATCTTCTGTACTAAGCGCGTTGTTAAAAAGTGAATTACATTTTATTTATTTACCCAATTTAAGGCTCAAGAACCACTCAAGTAGATTACTAATTCGGGATGTTTTAAGGGCGGAATCAACGGTTGCATATTACTAGGGTATGTAAGATAGACATGAGTTAGTCCTCGACTTAAAGAGGTCAAAATTATAGTGATCAAGGAAGCATCCTCTCAGGAACCTGTTTCACATATGAACAGTTCTGCGGAAGAAGTTTCTTTGTGAAACTTATTCCTTACCTATGGGTTTACGGCCATATCACGTTGAAACATTGGTTCTTTTACGATCACCGAAGTCGAGCCGGATCAGTATCTATATTAGTGACCGCTTGGGAATACCAGTTTGAATGTGTGCGTGATGTAATAGAAAATATCTCGGAATTGTTATTCGGAGAACCGAGATCAAATTCCCATCGAGTTTGTTATATTCCCTTACACGCAAATATGCTTGGAAAAAATATGAATTCACCTCTTTTCCTCACCTGGGTCAATTAGTAAGACTTGTATTACAAAACCATTATTATTTCCAAAATTTCTTAGAATCTAAAATTTTTTTCTGGCTTTAAATAACCTGCAATGGGTTGATAAACCGTAAAAAAAACAAATCAGTCATAATCTTTACCTATGGAATATGAAGGGAATAAGGATGTGTTGACTCAATGTATCTGGTATGGAGGGTCCTGTGACAGTTTAAACTGCATACAACGTTAGGGTAAGCAGACGAGCAACGTAGCAATTAGTAGAACGCCATGCAACTGATTTTGAACTCGGTCGCCGCTGGAAAGTAAGTACTGGGCATCTCCGCCCCGCATGTGGCAGCAACAGTCCATTTTCTTTCTGGGTCATGACACAATGACACCAGTAGTCAGATATTTTGACCGACCATATTTTACCGTATACTACTGGTCTCCTCTGGCTTATTATAGATGTTATTATATAGATGTTATTATAGATACAATGTTTCAGGAAAGTACCCTTACCATCTTCAGGTGTCCATTATTTTTGGCTATTATGAGATATTCGTTGATTAGCATATTTTTTTCCGGTGGTCCTTCTGCATGTTCGTCCTCGGTAAGACGATAAACTACGTCCAACAGCAAGTACTCTGATCAGGAGCTTTTGAGGAGCGTGGAACCACCTCTTTCTGAAGCAAGTACTGAGGAAGAAGGGCTTGGAAAACCTGATACTCACAGGATAGATTGAGGGAAAGAAGGACGGATGAAAGCAACGCGTTACATATTTGATGAGATTGGGCAAATGGATGGTAGAACAGGGTTTGTGTGAAATAACAAAAAGACGAAAATAAGAGCTAAAAGGGACAGGAAAATGTGGAGGACCATGTTCGGTTACTTTCTGAAGGGTATCGTCACATAAAAGAAGAATTTCTAGTTCGTACCCGCCAAATCAGCGCATATTGTTTTCATTACCTGATCCAGTTCACCATGTTTAACCAACTCATATATCCTCTACACCATCGTATCGGAGGACATCAGTGGTGTAATTTGAGCCTTTATAAACTAGCAGTAGAGCCCGGCGTTGCCCGGGGATGTAGCAGTAAGAGATGTATCGACCATCATAAAGACTGAAAAATAAAATTGACAAAGATTATTGTTTAAGGTTAACGGACACGCATGTCTTAATTAGTTTTTTTGTTTTGTTTTGTTTTTTGTTTTTTTTACTTTTTTTTAAAGAATTGGTCAAACTCAAACAAAAACATTGTTTTCCATCGTTATGAGTCTATCGATTGAATAGAATTTTATTATAAACAATTGTTTTGTAAATGGAATTTTTAAAGCATTCTGAATGTAAAAATAAAGAAAAAAAGTGTGCAAGACAATAAGAAACACTACCTGCCAAAAAAAAAGTGAAGTTTTGTTGAAATCTGTTGAAAAATGTAGGAAATCCGATCCCATATATAAACGTACAGACACACACACACACACACACAAAACAACCTGGGTTTTATAATAAGTATAACTCGATATGAGTTGTCACCCTTTCATTCTGGCGACAGAGTCGTGTTTTCAAATTGATTTCATGCAAAAACAATTGTGTTTTTTCCATTTTTAGCACTGTCAGAACCACCGCAAGGTAATTTTACGCAGTCCTGTGAAGTTTTGTTGAAATCGGTTGAAAAATGTAGGAAATCCGATCCAATATATAAACGTACAGACACACACACACACAATCTGCGTTTTATAATAAGATGTCTGATAGCTTCGATATATTTTTATGATGCGCACAATATTTGGGATGTTTTGACCATTACTTATCTCAACAGGGCGATTTTTATGCAACAGTTTTGGTATGCAGACTGTTTGCCTGTAACGAATATCATTTCAGCATTGCTGCAGTATGAACCACATGTAGACTCTGTGGGTTTAAAAGAAATCACAGTTACAACCGAGAAGACGAGTATGTTGAATATCAAACGGTTACGCCGAAGATGAGAAATCTCACTGATTTGCAGTATGCCTTCAGCTCTGATAACGAAAATAAACGCCTGCCTTCAGCCTTATGTTACGGAAGTGGTCCTCAAATGATGCGCCTGGGCGCACTGGCGCGCCCTGGAAGATGTCTAGGTGTGCTCTGGCATTCCAGAGAAATATGTGTCCAGATATAAGAAATAAATATACTTACTTTATTATATTTCGGTACCCATCTACATATTGATGTGAATTAGGCTGTTCTGCTCTTACCACAATTAAGTGCAAAAATAGAGAAACTCTTCAATGTATTGACGAGGAAAGGAGAGTTTGCCTATCAAATAAACGCCCAAATATTGAAAAAAAATCGCTGAAACTCCTAAGGCTCATGTTTCTCATAAGCACAAGAATGAATAGTATTTTAAAGTATTTTTCATTTCATAATTTTTTATTGCATTATTTCTTTTCTGCAATATTTGACTTCAGTATAACACATTTTTTCCGAAATTTGTACATAGTGCGTCTACAATTGTTGGTAGAATTTTAAGAACACCCCGACATCAAAAAGTTTAAGGATCACTGTTTTACCGAAATTACCGATAACGCTAGGTCATAGATGCCAAAATGTCATCTTCCCAAAATTAGTATTGTGATTTTCATCACTGAAATATTAGATGTTTAAGAACTTTCCAACAAAATACATGTAAATTGTTATTGGGTTTCAGTAAATTTTATACAATGCCTTTTATTCATAGTGTATTGAAAACAGTGAAGACCATTTCGCAAAAAGAAATTAAATAAATAACACTGTTTTATATCCCTCTTCATGATGGTCGCCTCATTCCGCCATCGAAAGTGTATTAGTCTAAGTTCATGTAATTTATTAAGATGGACGGACAATTGTGCAGTGGATATTTGCGTCCCAGACAATTGCGTACAAGACATTTGCATTTCTAGATAAATGCGTCCATAGACAAATGCGTCCTTGGATAATTGCGCACTTCTCATAATTTTTTAAAATTAACATTCTTTTTTTTAAAGAGTTGTTTAATGTAGAAATTTGCACACTAATACTTTTAATTACTCTAAACAAGCAGAAAGGTAGTTACCAATAAATTAAAAAAATAGGATATTTTTTAATTAAGAAAAAATTAAGCCAGCAGTTTCAGTTCCCTCCAGCAGTGCGTACCAGAAACATCTAATAGATTCTGTATTTTATATGTTATATTTTTATTTGGAACCCATGGCTAAGTTCCGAAAACCAGACCCTGGTGTAAATATATTTTTAGAGGAGGAAATTTACAGCTAACAGTATCATAAGAAAAACGCCGATGAAACAAAAACAAACTGGCGATGTGTAGAACGATGTCACTGTAATTTGTCATTGCATTTTAAACTAAAATAAACTTTTAATTTTTTTAATTTTATTCTTTTAATACTTTTTTAATTTATGATTACTGCCTATGCTTTTTTTTCAAAATTTATGGTAATTGCCTTTAAAAAGTTTCAAAAAGTTATCAGTACGTAAATATCCTAGAACCATTTATTAATGATAATGGATATATTAGTCGTTTTTCTATAAGGAAACATTTTGCATTCTTTGACCGAGCAGCCAGTAATACTTTTCGTTGATATGTATAAAATCTTTCTCTTAAAGAAATGTTTTCTTCATACAAAATATAGATCGGAAAGATAAAGTTTTCATCTTGTTCTTATTCGACCTGTATCTACATCTCACCGGATATTCAACAACCTTTTTCAAATTTTGTTGAGACTTGCCGCTTATGTTTGAAAATTCCAGCATTAGTTACATTTTAAAATTTATAAGGTTATGAAACTTTTCTTTTTTCCCCGCTCAAACCAACCGTACGGAGCTTTTTATAGCATCGGACTCTTAATTTGACTCTAAAAAATCCAGGATATTTCATACAAATTGATGTCCTTTGTTTACACCTGCGCAGAAAATATGAATTTCTCCCTATTTTGCGCAGGTAAGTGCTACCATTATTTATAAAATAATCCTGTAGATATCGACAAGTGTTTATTTTATATAAATCTAGAAAAATATGAGTAATAATGTATGATGTAGTTTATATTCTGTATCTTATATCAATTGGCTGGATATCTATCCAAACGGTAATGCTTCTCGTCAGTCAGCCAGTTATGCGTCATGCGTAATACACACTTAGGCGATCATGTATCTTTCGATGCTTGACTGACGAGGCAGATTTTTTTCTCGCAATAGATTGCTATTTCTTTCTGCGATAGACCGATTGCCATCCAAGGCTAAAGAACCCGGTCTGTCCTGCTATTTACCCATAGGTGTGGGGAGAAGAAGAGAATTCATATCTTTCCCAAAGGTATTAGCACGTAAGATGAATGTAATGGATTCGACTGGAATTCGAACTCGGCTCTCCGATTCCTGAAGCTAAAAATGATAAACCCCCAAAGAAGTTGTTATCAATATTTTAATAAGGATAGATACGAGAAAATGATATATAGATTTTTATATAAAAGGAGAAAGTTACGAAAATTAATGGAAAAATAGGGAAAAATTAATAACATGACTGATAAAACGATAAAGAAAAAGAAAAATAAACTAATTGAAATTGACTAAATTATGCATCCAAACACATATTAAATTTATTACTGTTGAAACTTGATTAATGCATGGAATAATAATGCAACACAAAATGTACTTAGAACAAAATGTATTGAAACAAGAAAGTGTACACAATATTTACATATAGTCTTTTGTATATTCCTGGTAAGACCGTTCCTGGAGAATGTGTTGACTGAGTCGCAGTCGGGCAGAGTCTCTGGTTGAATCTCTTGATTCCTCCCTCTCTTCCCGGTACCAACCATATTTATATGGTCGGTACTCCACTATGCAAATTAGGTGGATCCTACCACAACAATTACTAAATATATAATTAAATATTAATAAATATATTAAATTAAACAATTTAATTTATAATTTTAAAATTTCAATATTCACCCACCTCGTGCACATCTTTAGTCACATCAACGTAAACATTACTATAGGACAATGAAATATCAAAAGGTCCTGTCACGAACAGTTTTTTTTTTTCAATTTGTTATTATTTTTCATATTAAGAACCCCCGTGTTGCAAAAATCTTAGCCCCCACAAAATAAGTTATTGCATATATTTCTAGTAAAAACAAACTATACTGAAATATAGGTGACATACTATTTTTTAATCGGTATCACTCCAAGCAAGGCAGGACAGCCATTAGCACTCAAGGGGTTACGGAGTGTGAATGATTTAGGAACAGAAACATTAGTAATGAGGAGAAAGAGAAAAACGCTATCAGAAGAACTGTAGAAGGAGCCTGAAGGGAGTTCCACAAGCAAGAAGTGTGGGACAAGAAACTGTTAGCATAAAAGTTATGGCTACATCTAGCTAGCACTATTCTAAATTGATGAGATCTCGCCGCCATTCTAGTATTGCGCTTAAATTCATACATTCCAAGCAACATAGCGAAGGGCTCACCAGAACAATTACCATGAAAGTATTTATTAAAAAAAGCACAGAGAGCCTGAAAATATTACTAGCGGCTCGGATTGAGGAATCGGAGTGCCGATTTCGAATTCCAGTCAAATCTATTATATTCACTTACGTGCTAATACTCTTGGGAAAGATATGAATCCTCTTTTCCACACTCTTCCAGCTATGGGTAAATAGCAGGACAGACCAGATTCTGTAGCCTTGGATGGCAACCGGTCTACCTCAGAAAAAAATGGCAACCTACTGCGTGAAAAAAAAATCTGCCTCGTCAGTCAAGTATCGAAAGATACATGATCGCATAAGCGTGTTTCTCGCATGGCACATAACTGACTAACTGACAGCTGATCAATATCGGTATAATTATAAAAATATCTTGCATCCTAAAATCTGACATTATTCGTCTATTTACCTTAATGCCTCTATACATAGCTTTTTCTTTTGTATATACATATATATATATATATATATATATATATATATATATATATATATATATTGATATGAATCACATACAAAGTTTTGTACATACAAGTGGAGGTTTTTGTCACTGATTTGAATATTTATATGCTTTCATATAAAATAAATTTTTATGACAGTCAAATAAAGAACAATTTTGAAGATTAAAAAGAAACAGATCGATAATTCAATGAAGTCCTTGATCGATAGAGCGTCCTTACTCGCCGCAAGGACGTCAATATTCTCATATATCAGAGAATTCTTCAGGCATTTGCCGCCGTCCGTTATTCGACAATCAGTCTCACCCTTGACGATGGTAAAGATACTAGAGAGCTTTCTAATACGACGTTGCTTGGCTATATTGCCGCGTAAATAAGATGACTGCCAGCTCGACCATGCGTTAATTGTTCACACGCTCTACTGAACAAATTCCAGTCAACCCACCATCGATTTTTCTAAACTGTTTGATTGGTCAGTTAGTGTAATACCGATTAGGAAAAAAAAAGTCGAGTTATATATATTCACTTAATCTCGAACCATGCGTGTCGGTCAGAGGGAAAGCAAGTGGCGATGTTGTTTTTTGTTCTCTCCCTCTAGATGACACAGAGACGCATGGCCTGAAATATACGGAGACAAAGAAAATAAGGTTAGGACCACTATTAAAACTGGTAGCTGAAAAATTTATCATTTATTCCAAAATATTAAGGACTATATATATATATATATATATATATGTATATATATATATATATATATATATATATATATATATATATATGAAAAATATAGTCTTAAGATGTGCTATATTTATGGGATAAAGTGCTCAATATCAGAGATAGAGCGTGTGTAAATATAAAAGTGATGTTCACTTTTATATTTACACAACGTCATATTTACACAACGTTAGACGTCAACACTTAGAGGCGACAGTGTGTTTCATGCTAGATGCAATCGTCAGGCCACTTTTATATATATATATATATATATATATATATCGTCAGATCACTTTTATATTTATACATACACACACACACACACACACACACATATATATATATATATATATATATATATATATATATATATATATATATATATATATATACTAGCAGTATAACCCGTCTTCCATCGGGTGTTTTATTACTGGGAATTTTTGCCGTTTAATTGGAGCAGTTTAAGTCAGCCTACCCCAAAATCGATATTAGTAACAAGAATGGGGTGCAACTGAGGAACATTCCCAAATGGGAGGGGTTAATAATTTAAATGGAAGCGGTGGCCATGAAAAGGGCCGTTTTTGCGTTCTCAATCTTGCAAGGAAGGAACCTCTTCCATGGACCATCATAATAATAATTTTTATTTATAATATAATTATTTTTATAATTCTAATATTCCTATGTGTTAAATTTCAACTTTCTAAATTGCTTGTACGCTGTTTTTGATATTTTGCTTTTGATTTTTGCGCAAAGTGTAAAAAGTCAGTTTTTTCGATTTTTCACCTTCAAGGATGTAATATTTTAGTCAATTTCTACTCTAAACTGGCACTGAAGAATTATCTATCAAACAAAACAAAGTTCATTGAAATCCGATGAAAACTGTGGAATCGAATAAACATCCTATCACACACACACACGCACACACACACACACACACATTTTGACATTATATATTTATATAATATATATATATATATATATATATATATATATATATATATATATAATAAAAATATAAATATACACATACATATGCAAAATATATAAATATATATACATAGATACATACACATACATATATATTTTTTTAATAAAAAATTCCAAGAGGATAGAATCCAGGTAGAACTCAATGTCCAGGACAGAGTAAGGATATAATAAAAAGGCTTAAATACTAATATTCCATGGTCATAATTTATTCCATTGGAATCGTAAATACGATCCAATTCATCAGACCTACAAATTCAAAAAGAAAAAAGACAAAACAACTCCGGAAATAAAAATAGAATTTAGAGAGTGTAAGTATATATATAATTATTATTTTATTTTAGATATTAGAACAAAAACATGTTGAAATCGCTATACAATAGCTTTCCTGTTTCGGTACTATGTTGTACCTCTTCAGGCGAATGGTAACTAACTGGAGATTAAATAATTTTCTTTTTTTTAAATTTAAAAGACAAAATGTTATTTCTTTTCCGACAAGTGACTTGACCGAAAAAGTTGAGAACAAAACTTAAAAAGTGTCGTTACTAATGGGAGTGAACTAAAACTGAGATAAAAAAAAGAAGCCATACCATGTGGAATTAGAGCAATCTCCCTCCTGGATGAAATAAAAGGGTCCGGTTTGAAATTCCAGTGTATATCACCTTAAGAAGGCCGGCGTGTATAATGGCCGAAACGTCGTTAATATCGCAATAAATATGAGGACAACCGTCCGAATGATGGAAATAATTTAAATTAACTTATTTATTTTAGTCAATTTTTATCTTTGAAATTAAATCTTTTGATTACTTTCTCGAACAGTTAATTCTCTCAAAGAATTGAAACCTGTAAATCTCTGTATAACACCCTCGTTAGTTGTTTCTGGAAAATCAAATCCTTACATTAACAGCTTTTATTTCCATCTACAAAATGACTTCACACATAATTCGATTCGTAGTCAATGTAAGATGCTTCAGAAAAAAAAAAAAATGTGTATCTTATCAGCCACTCCAGCAACATCATTGCTCTCACCATTTCATCAGTATTGACTAAATACCTTGAATCACCATTTGGTACAAGACGAGAGAAAAATAATCAAGATAAAAATCTTCTGAATTGTCTTGAAATACTATCATATTCACTACCAGAGCCAGAAGACCCAAGGCAAAGAAATTTCAAGCGTGAATCCCTCACGAAAGTTCTTGCTAATTCATCTACATAATGCTAGACGTCTATCATTGTCTGCGTACTTGGGTGTTTGTGTGCTTGTGAGGTGTCCACGTCCAGAGCATAAGGATCTACAAGTTGTTTATAGAGTAAGTATGTTTTATTTCAATTTTTTTTAATTAAAACAATTTTTTAAGACAAACACAAAGAGATCCCGATTTGCTGTTTCATCCATTTTTTTTTGTAATTATTTATATTTCAGCTTTCTTTAACTAAACACTATTTAAATAAAAAAGACAAAATTTTGTAATTAATTTTTTTTTATGTTTAAGACAGACACAAAGTGATCCCGCTTTCCTGTTTCGTCCAGTTTTTTATAGAGTAATTATTTATATTTCAGCTTTTTTTAAACAAACACCATTTTAAATATTTTACAATATTTTTAATTTAATTTGATTTAAAAATATTTTAAGTGAATAAAATTTAAAACTACGTGTTGTTTATGCATTATGAATACTTATTTTAGATTTCTTCAGACATTTTTTAATGTTGAAATCAACTTCACTGTTTTATAACCTGAACTGTCAATGACCCAACGGGTCACGGATAGTCTAGTATATTCTAAAATTATTATTTCTTGCGTGATTTGATTCATAACATCCGTATAATCATGACGAGTTTCTAGCTTTAGACAACGAATTAAAAATGGACACAGAAATCATCATGACACAAAAAAAAAACACGGACATTGTCACCAATAAGAACACGGACATTACCAACAGCAGCAAAATAAACTTAAAACATATGAGATATAGGTGTTTATTAAGGTGATATTTTTCTTCCTTCTTCCGTGTGCCGTGTCCATTCAAGACGTAAGATTCATGGCACTCCACAGCTTCTTAACCTTTTTAGCTCTTTGTATTTTCAACATCGCCCCAATCCATTTTCTGCCATCCATTTACTCAAGCTCGTTATGTAGGTTTCTCGCTGCTTTCGTCTGTTTCACTTGACTTCGGTAGGATATCCTGTGAGTGTCAAAATCTCTAAGCTCTCCTTCCACGTTATCTGTCCATGAAATTTCTACTGCGTCTTTCTGATTCTAAGTGTAAGAGTCAGTTTTGTCTCTATTTTACTTAAAACATCCTCGTTACTCACATGATAAATCGATCGTATTCTCAGCATCCTTCTGTAGAGCCAAATTTCTGTTGTATCGAGATTCTTAGAAAGTTGTCCAGCATTCACAATGTTTTTTTCGTAAATAGGAAAGATTTGCGCACATATAGAAAGTAAGAAGTAGTTTATTCCTGAGAATAATATGGTGCACAGTTGAGAACATAGACTAATTTAATAAAGAGTTAATCGGTAACACCTCGGAATTAACCAGAGACCCCACCCCCCGCAAGGCGGGATGTGGCAAAAGGACGGTTTTAACGTGGGGCTTTCCGAGCGCGTACATTATGGCAAAAGTCTCCGTAGAGCCCTGACGAGGCTGCCCGTAGGGCATAGCCTTGTCTGGGCCCCTCTCCGCCCGATGGAGAGAGTCAACAAGCAGAGTGAAGATTAATCGTTAACTCATCGACAAGGCGGGATGTGGCACAAGGCCAGATTTTAAAGTGGGGTTCTCCGAGCGCCTACGCACGGGCAAAAATTCCGTGTAGACCTCTCATAGACGGGGTCGGATAGCTGTCTACCTCCCCTGACGAATGCTGCCCGTAAGCATAGCCTTATCTGAGTTCCTCTCCGCCCGAAGGAAGAGAGTCAACAATCGTTAACTCATCTCCCTCATTAAGAGAGAGTGCTCGGATGGCGAAAATTCTCCGTAGACCCCTCATAGACGGGGTCGGGTAGCTGTCTACCTCCCCAGACGAATCTCTGCCCGTAGGCATAACATCGTCTGAGTTACTGTCTGCCCGAAGGCAGAGAGTAAACAATCGTTAACTCATCTCCCTCAGTAAGAGAAGGTGATGTTTAAATAGTCTTAGACCAGTCCACTTTGTGGGGGTGTTCAGCTACTCCACAACACCGAGGAACAGATATAAAGAGACAGATATTGCATATGATTTCAGTTGACTTTCTGAGGCTTTAATGAAATTTCCCCGTTTCTTAACATTTAGTGCCCTTCTTGGATGGTACTTTAGCAATTCCAGTGCACCTTCGGGTGTAGGTGTTACATTTTCCGTCATCTGTTGAAATATTTTCAAGATATTTAAATTTTCATATTTGCCTGATCTCTTTCAGTTCGATTCGTAGTTCATATGCTGGGATACTTCTCTTGCTGACAACCATACATTCTAATGGTTAGTCCTTTCTTCCCGCTTTAATTTAATATGTCCCCTGCGTGTTCCTGCTGTTTTTTTTCTCTCTGTCTATTAACACTATGTGACCTGCATATTTTATGTTCTTAAGACTGTGTCCGCCAACAATAAATCCTAGTAAAACTTATTATACGCTCGACCAACTGTTAACCAACTGTTTATCAAACTGTTGGACAAGCTTTTTCTAATTCTTTGTGTCGTGTTCCTTCAGGACATGGCCGATCAGGGTCTTCAACAACTTTCTTATTTTTTGTAGCTTTTAGTAAATTTCATATATATATATATATATATATATATATATATATATATATATATATTGTATCTCGTTTAATGCTTCTTCTAACAATCATTTACACAAACTCGTTAGATAGGCTATTCGCTGATTCACAATGTTCCACTTGCCTTCAACGTGTCCTGTAAGTGTTAAATTTCCCAAGCCTTCTTTCCTCATCATGTGTTCTAGAAATTACAATTTTCTGTTTCTGATTCTAAGTATGTGTCCTTTTTCTTACCATTTTCGCTAAGAATTCGTCGTTGTTCAATCCATGTTATTCTCATCTTTCTTCAGTAGAACCACATTTCTGTTGCCTCAAATCTCTTCTTCATCTGTGTGATTGTCCAGTATTCACTGTCAGATAGGGAGGACAGATATTACAAAACAGTACAGTACGCTTTTCTTTGTTTCTAACGAACTTTTCTGTTTCTTAATACTTTGCTTAATTTTTTGGAAAACGTTTTTCGTTATCCCAATTTACCTTCGACTTGCAGTGTCGCATCTTCAGTTCCTAGATATTTAAATCTTTTTACTTGTTTGATTTTGACGTTTCCAATTCCGACTTGGGTTGTCCCGTTTGCTGACAACTATACATTTTTTTCTTAAAATTGAGTCTTAGCCCTTTCTTCTCTTTAGGAATCCTTTAGTTTACTTTACGTGTCTGCTATCAAAACAGTATCATCTGCATATCTTATATTATGAAACAGACAAAATCCGACAATTATTTTAAGACATTTTTATGTTTATACATTCTTTTTATAGATACAAATATTTAAGTAAATCCTCTGTTTTATAATAAACAGTATTAAACAACATTGTCCGAGAAATTTTCACAGAAAATATTCGTCCTCCGACAGTGAAAACTTCTCAGACATTCAGGCCGGTAAATGTTATTTAATACTATTTATTATAAAACAGAGAATTTACTTAAATATTTCTATCCATAAAAAGAATGTATGAACATAAAATGTCTTAAAATATCTTATATTGTAAAGATCGTGGCCGCCAGTAATAAATCCTGTTAAGACTTCTAATTCTCTCAGAATCACATTTACTGTAAATGATCAATAAGTCCGGTGAGAAGACACATCCTTGTCTTATGACACAGATCTTTATATTTTTTTAATTTCATATGCAGACGGTTTCTTTCTAGTATAGGCTCTGTATTTTTCTAATATCCTTCCCAAAGAGATCAAGTTTACCGAGCAGTTCAAACAGTTATTTAGTAATTTATCGAGCTTTTGCATAATCTATAAAACATAAGTATGCATACATTGGCATTTGTGTTAGACAAACTAACAAGTATAAAAGACTGGATTACTCTTTCGTTAATTCTTTCAAATGATATGCCTGGATTTAACTCATGGTTATGTTTAATAGATCTGAATCCGTGTAAAAAAAACACAGTTTTGTTTTAGTGCAACGTGTTTGAATCATTTTCGTTTTTTTTTAATCCCTTGAGATCTTTGCCATACGACTGAATAAAAGACTTATGTAATACACTCTGTATTAGTGACAGCCTTAGAGTTGCTAGCACCTCGGGCAAGCTGAACTTTGGTGACCTTACAAGTACATTTTTTGTTTAAATTTTCACAAGGTCGAAAATTGAAAATGTAGAATAACGATCTTATTACAATATACAACTTAATACAAGCCAAAGAAAACATTCATTATACTACATAAAAAAAAACATTGTTCTAGCCTTTATATCTGTAAATCTTTTCATGGCAATTTCTACACCTATCTTCTTTACAAGATCATTTTCTATTTGGTAGATCCCAAATACATGACATGGCAGCATGATGGCGTCCTCAAACTTGATGGCGTCCCGGGCGACTGATCGAGTTGCCAGTACCTTGATACCCTGCCCCATATAAAATTTGTCGTAATATGTAACTGACTGCCGAGTTTGTCTAGCTATGTCATACACTATATAAATGACCACCTAGTAAGAGTATAAACAATGTATCGGTATAAACAACGTATCAGCGAGATAAACGCCTACTGCTGGGCTGGAAAAATGCGAAGGATATTACATTTTGTAACACTGGAGTTGCCGATAAAAAATACGTTATCCCTTAAAATGCTCAAGCAATAACGGTAGAGTAGCCCTCGGTATACGACATAAACGACTACCGCTGTACCGATGAAATACGAAGGAGATTTCACTTCATAAGAATATTCATCTATCCTAAACATTCCTCAAAATTTGGTTTCTTGAAACATCGTAATGATCCATTTCATAAGTTTATTTTAAAGAACAAGTAACCATGCTTAAAACTTTTAAACTACTTATACTATAAAGTCAGATATTCTGTAATTTTTCTTTGACTGCCTGAAAAAAATCTCAGAATCACATTCACTGTAAATGATCAATAAGTCCGGTGAGAAGACACATCCTTGTCTTATGACACTTTATATTTTTTTTAATTTCATATGCAGACGGTTTCTTTCTAGTATAGGCTCTGTATTTTTCATCGCTTTAAAAAAAAAAAAAAAAAAAACATTGCCGAGGAGTGAATCTAGGGAAAATAATAGCGGTGTCGAGGCAAGTCCTGTTCTTTTGACGCTTCGCCTTTTGCGTCAACGATGGTATAATATTGCAGGAAGTTCTAATTTCTCATCAAATTATCTCAGTTAGTAACTGCTTTAAATGTCAGTGTGACGGAAAGAAAAAGGATGCTTGTATTTAGATTTAGGAAGAGACAGATATATTTCAAGGACACGTGATGAGGAAAGCGAGCTCGGAGAATTTGAGACTCACAGGACATGTTGAATGCAACAGAGACAGAGGAATGTACCGAGTTGCCTTCCCAACGATCTTGTGTGAATAGATGTTAGAACAGTGGGAAGGATGGTGAAAAGCCAAACCATATGAAGAGCTATAGAAATAGGATGCCGTGGAGAGCCATGATCGTCCACGTC
Organism: Acanthosepion pharaonis; assembly: GCA_903632075.3. Classification (NCBI taxonomy): domain Eukaryota; kingdom Metazoa; phylum Mollusca; class Cephalopoda; order Sepiida; family Sepiidae; genus Acanthosepion; species Acanthosepion pharaonis. The sequence continues at coordinate 1,884,622 of CAHIKZ030005255.1, read as the reverse complement.
TTGAAGGGACATGGCACATGAAAGAAGAAAAAGAAGAAACAACTACAAAGAGTGATATGCAACTGCGTAGTTCGTGATAATATGGCATATTTTAACTATTGTGCTAGTTGTCATTGCTGTAGCCCAAGTTTTAAATTCTAATTTTCCAGGAAGACAGGCGCTTCGTACTTTGCAAAACTTGTTCGATGTGACCCCCATAATAGCTTTCCTCTTTCTAGCCTTATGTCAGACAAAACAAAATATTCATGTTCTGTATGTTGTGCAAGTAATCTGAGCGTATTTGTTTAGAAAAGAAACAGCAGGGAAAATGTGCTCTCTCAGATCGAACACGTACATCGTGAGGACTACTAAGAAAGTTAAGCTGTTAACAGATTGGCTATTTTTCTTGCGCACGTCTTGCCTATGAATTTGGAAATCTAAAACACTGATTCAATCAAGCCGGATCATAATAAATAATTCCCCATGTTGATAGAGAAAGGTACATTGCTTATAAAATTACAAAATCAATAGGAACAACTGTCCGGGATTTACAAGGTCAAGTGTACAAACAATTTGCTGTAAGTTTAACTCTGGCCAATTGAATAAGAAAGAAAGAAAGAAAGAAAGAAAGAAAGAAAGAAAGAAAGGAGTAATGTGAATAAACATATGCAAAAAAGAAAATAAAGAAATAAAGAAATAAAAAATCATAACAAAGAAAGAAAAGGTATAATGTGAATAAACATATGAGGCATTAAAAAAGAAAGAAACAAAAGAATAAAACAATCGAACAGAAAGAAAGAAAGAAAAAGGAAAGAAAGGAAGGACGCAATATGAATATATATTGGCAATACAAAAAGAAAAAAGAAAGCAATAAAATAATGTAACATAAGCAAACGGAAAGAAAGAAAAAGAAAAAAGAAAAGGCTATACAAATAATCATAATAGTCTATAAAAAAAAAGGAAAAAATTCTAAGGAATCAAAATATAAAACATAAATGGACAGAAAGAGAGAATGAAACAAGGAAGAAATAAAAGAAGGAAAATTGAAAAAGATATAAAAAAATCTAATGAAGAAAAAAAAACGAAAGAGAATGTGGATATAAGTTGAATAGTTGGAAAGAAAGAAAGAAAGAAAGAAAGAAAAGAAAAGAAAGAAAGAAAGAAAGAAAGAAAGAAAGAAAGAAAGGCCAATATTAATAACCATATTAGATAAAGAAGAAAAATTCTAAGGAATCAAAAATTAAAATATAACCGAACAAACAGAAAGAAAGAAAGAAAGAAAGAAAGAAAGAATGAAGTAAAGAAGGAACGAAGAAAAGAAGAAATGTAAGAAGGAAAATTTTGAAAGATATCAAAAATATCTAATAAATAAAAAACCGAAAGAGAAAAAGGGTACAAGTCAAATACTAGTTGAATAGTTGGAAATAAGAAAGAAAGAAAGAAAGAAAGAAAAGGCCAAATGGAACAAAAAAGAAAGAAAGAAGGAAAGTCACATTGTGCTTATTGAATCAGAGCAATATAAAGAGGTTGGAATTACTGATGATCGTCGATCTAACTGCTAATCTCAGACGAAATATCCTAAATTATCATATCATCGAATCGGTAAATATTAAATGTAATAACCCTGATTTATTTGCACTGTAATCACTGCATTTCAAGGAGGGCGAGAACTCTACCATTTTAAGTGAGCATTTTCTCTCTTCATTGGCCCGGCAACTATTTTCCACCAACCAATACAAAGATCATTTACATGTTTAACGCACCAAACATTGTTGAACTAATGAATCAATTATTGCTTTGAAACTGTCCTGTCTGTTGCTTTGCTTTAACTGGACCTGCCTGCTTATTTTCGTCATTTCGAAATGAAGTCTTTCTGTATTAGCTGTTAGTCAAGTCAGACTCAAGGTGGGATAAACTACTGCATTTAAAATCAATATTCGGCAAATACGTTATCCTATCGTAAATAGTCATGAGCTTGTCTTGTTTGTATTTTGACTGACGAATGAAAAGTTTAGCATGGTATATGTTATAATCAGCTGTTCGTACGGTGTGCACGGGTTCCCGTAACTCGATCCAATTCTATTGTTCATCATATTCACTAAGGATTGGAGTACATGCCGTTACAAACCTGCTTAATATAGGTGCTGGCTTTTCTTCTGCTAGCTCTTCCTTGTGTCGGCTATCTCAAAAGAACTTTACTAACAATTTCGTCTTTAGCTTTTCAGAAAATCCTGCGAATTTTATTCTACACTCTTTGATGATATCGGGTACTGGACGAAGGTTCCCAAAGAATTATTCATTGGTCGGAAGATCCTTCCAAGTATCATTGAAAGTCATTCTTACCATGTGAGGATAGGCTCCATCCAAACTTCTTTCCAGGTTTGAGGTAAGTCTGGTTTGGTTTTGTTTGGTTTACGGCATTTCAACTTCAATGTGTTATTTAATGCCAACAAAATTTTTATCGCTGGTAATTTTTTTTTTTTTTTTTCAAAAATGAATCACTGGTAATATTTTTTTTCAAAAATGAATCACTGGTAATATTTTTTTTTCAAAAATGAATCGCTGTTAATATATTTTTAAAAAAAAATGAATCGCTGGTAATATTTTTTTTTCAAAAATGAATCGCTGGTAATACTTTTTTTTCAAAAATGAATCACTGGTAATTTTTTTTTTTCAAAAATGAATCACTGGTAATATTTTTTTTTTCAAAAATGAATCACTGGTAATACTTTTTTTTCAAAAATGAATCGCTGGTAATACTTTTTTTTCAAAAATGAATCGCTGGTAATACTTTTTTTTCAAAAATGAATCGCTGGTAATATTTTTTTTCAAAGATGTATTACTGGTAATGATTTTTCTTCAAACATATATTGCTGCTAATAATTTTTTACAAAGTATTTCTGGTATTAAAACATATTTTTACGCTTTCATAGTGTTTGACCCCAGTATGGGAGTTTAACTATTTACCCATAGCTGGGACCCTAACAGGTGGTAACATCCCGGGTCAGAGTGGACCTGGAAACACCAGAAATTAAGAGATGGTTTCACGCTCCTCAAAACCTCCTGATCAGAGGCCTTGCTGTTGGACGTAGTTTATCGTCTTACCCAGGACGCGGATGTAGTTTATCGTTATACCCAGGACGGTGTGAGGTAAGGGTTCATGATGAGCAGCTATACAATAGAACAGATATAACGGTTGCTACGTTTAAAGATATAAAATTTGCCTCGAAGACGAAATTCTATCAGCAAAGAGAGAAAATTGATTTCCTATGATAATGATAATTATAAACGGATGTTTCCATATAAGGAAATATTCGGCATTCATTGACCGAGCAACTAGTGCTACTATCAACTGATATTCATAAAATCTATCTTAAACAATTTTCTAGTTCCTGACCTCCACTGTTATCGATTTGCCAGTATTGATGTGGGATCCTTCCTAACCTTGTGTTTGAAGTAACATGGAACATCAACACCTTTATTACGCCATTATTTTCTCCCTAGAGTTACATGTGCCATACATTTATGTTGTTGCTGTTGTTAAAAGTCCTCAAGTGATGTGGTTTCTGTTATTTGATGCAGTTCTTTCTTTGGGATTCTGCAGCGCCAGTGCACAACGTTCAATAGAAGAATGGTCTTTGGCAAGACCATTAGGATTCACTCGCTCAAAGCCATTTTTAACCATTGATCTTAGAAAGCGTTTGTATATAGCAGATATTTTAAATATTTTAGAACAAGTTTGGCGCCATGCATGACATTCGGGTTTCGATCTGTGATACAGCGAAGCATTCGGTCTGTGGACCACTATCTATCTATCTATCTATCTATCTATATATATATATATATATATATATATATATATATATATATATATATATATATGAACTTGTATGTTAAAAGAAAGTTTACTTTTGACGCGTTTCGTCCTTCAGGACATCATCGGACTACATTTCTTATGTTGCTATGACTGGGGATTTTAGATTTTTATTTTTTATGTATCTAGTGGAATTTATTTAGAATCTCATGTAGTCGTAACAACATGACTTTAGTCCGATGAAGTCCTCAATGAAGAAACGCGTCACAAATAAACTTTTTCCACTATCATACAATTTTCTTGATATATAAAACATATATATTTATATATATATATATATATAAAAATATATCGTTATCTTATATATATATATATATATATATATATATATATATATATATATATATATATATATATATATATATATATATATAAAAATATAAAAATAAAAGTTTACTAAATCATTGAAATTAATTAGCTATTTTTGCCGTCATTGTCATAAATCTTACTTAAATAATATTTAAATATATTAAAAAAAATGTTACCTAATAACATACATACTTATACTTGAAGTGAAAATAATTCTACATACTGTAAGGGATTCTAATACATTTAATTGTTCTTAAAAGAAATATAGTATATTAAAAATTAAAAATTAAAAGTGAAAATATTTCAAATCGTAGTAAAATAAAACGTATTCTAACCTAAACACCACCCAAAAATCTTTAAATATACAAATAGAAAAAAATGCTGTAAGAATTTTTGCCGCTAACAATAAAATTTTAAAAAATCCAGACGACATGCATTTTAACGGATGTCAGATTTAATTGAAAAATACATCCCTACCCCTACTAAAACGTAACTAATAACTGATACATTAAAATACAGACATAATGAACATGCAAACACCCCTTGTCTGGTGGAAGTGGATTTATCTGTAACCTTAGAAACGTGAATTAGGATTTTAGCCGTGTCTTTAAAACCCAGTAATTTTAAGTTACTCCAAAATTCGCTTGAGGATGAAATGGAACTAATGTCTTTAATTTAATTACAAAATTAAATTCGGAGCTTTTAGCTTCCATTTTTGAAACATGGTTAGAACTGTGTAGCGAAAAAAGACATATTTAAATCAATTAATTTATAATATATATATATATATATATATATATATATATGTGTGTGTACGTGTGTGTGTAGAGAGAGAGAGAGAGAGAGAGAGAACTATGGAGGCTTTTTGTTTTATCCAGAGCCAAATATATTTATGAACGCATACACCCACACAACACAAACACACACAACACAAACGCACGCTCACACACTATAACCATGCATAAATCAAACACACGTACAGAAAATTTACAAACACAGACACACACAAACCCACATACATATTTTTATTTGTGTTGGGGGTGTTTGTATGTAGTTTACTGGAGACTTCTTATCTGCACTCATTTACACCAAAATTATATTTTCAACCAGACGACCCCAATTTCTATATTTAAGCCAAAGTTCAAACATGCACTTGTTGAACCCGGTGTGCGCAGAATGATGTAGTAAACTGTCCTAGACTGCGAAAAACGGAAATGATTCCTGCCCCCTCAGTTGGAGAAAGCACACCGATGACATTTTCGAATCCAGCTCGTCCGGGTGCTGGACACCGGTGACTTCTGGGAAGAAATAACGGATTCAAATGCCACCCACCCACTCGCACAAACCCCTACCCACCCCGCACATACAGACAGATATCTATCTATCTATCTATCTATCTATCTATCTATCTATATATATATATATATATATATATATATATATATATACATATATATACACACACACACAAACATATATATATATATATATATATATATATATATATATATAGAGAGAGAGAGAGAGAGAGAGAGAGAGAGACAGACAACAAAGAGTGAGAATAAGGAGTAGAGAAAGAAATGATAATGATAGATAGATAGATAGATAGATAGATAGATAGATAGATAAAGAGAGTAAACACATGTAAATATCATTATCAATTATATTTTATTAACCGAATTCTCAGTTGCTAAAATGGCGGATTTACTGCACCCGTTCCTTTTCAACAGTTGATGAAATATAGCTTATTTTAAGACTTAATGATTTCTTTTGGACTCTCAATATCTGTATTTTTAACGATATTTTAAATGGTTCATCCTCTATCTTATTTTAAGGATATCATTTGGGGGGGGGGCCAAGTCTGTTGTTGCTCCATTAATGGGCTTTAGTTAGCTGGACCTTCTGTGAGAAACGTAAAGAAAAACGGCGGAAAATACCTCTACAAATGACGCTGCATAATATTTATTGTAGAGTGGCTTACCCGAAGGCTCAATCATTGTTTTCTCAATTGACCATCATGTTATGCTAAACATCTAATTTTTTGTGATGTCAATGAACACTCGTTGCCACTTTTAGGATGTCAACGAATACTCGTTGTCACTTTCGTAATGCTCGTTGTAGTAGAGACTCTGTAATCGCAGATACAACTAGATTAACGCCATTGAACAATACTGGTATCAGACGCCTTCGAATAACACTCGCACTAATAGTACTTGTTCGATAATTCTCGCTCGAGTAGTAATCTGTGTAGTAATCCAAATTGAGAAAATATTATATTGAATAGAGTAGAGAATAGCAGTCCGAATAGTAAGAGAGGATAGAATAGAAATAGCGATCCGTATAGTATAGAGGATAGACTAGAAATGGAGATCAATTAGACGTCAAGCTACAACCACGTAATTCAATAATGGGATCGCCTATGTTTGCTCACTGGCGATCTATGTTCAAACTCAAGTGTTGGCAGTGACACTTTATTCCTATATAACAAATTGAAAAAAAAATCATAGTCAATATTAACTTAATAAAAAATATTATACTAATATTTTTCCAATAACTCTGAATTTGATGCAAAATTAACATTTCTCGATTTAGTGAATCGCAGACGTCTTCAAAATAATTTCTATCTAAAGATCTGGGTAGAAAGTTATCATTTTTACACACTTTAGACGCGGACTATTGTCCTCATCTTTGTTGTTTCTATCACATCATTTTCGCCGTTGTGCTCTCCAGCTTTCATCGGGTCTATACTGATCTGTTTAACCTACAGGAAATTCCGAACAGAACACTTTATTCAATATAAGAAGGTGATCTTCGACCAATAACCGTGTAGTACTAAAAATAAGAACTAGACGAGATATCTCTAGATATGGGTAGTAAAATGAGAACAGTCTACTACCGTAGGCTAAATAAATAAAAAATATATTAAAAAATCAATGATGTCAATCAGTTCAATAAAAACGTATATTAATTTATTTTTAACGATATCCGTGTAGCAAAGTGTGCCAGTGATGAAAATCAGCATTTGAAATTTTAATATTTACTTGAACGTTAATCCGACTACATGCGCCAGATGTGAAGAAGCAATTCTCTCTCCCAAAAATTAATCTATAGATATAGTTTTAGTACTCAATGTTATTTATTCAGTTTTTCTCATTATTATTTGTTTAATTTATTTCCTTTGATTTCTGGCGTTTACTCATTTCTTTCCAGGTCCCGCTTAGAGACCTAAGTTTAGAAATGGCATCATGACACTTTCCACTGACAAAAAAAAATATTACACAGATAAAGCCCTTCGTAAAGTGTGAGGTGTACTTGTCAGAACAATTTTTTGTATCTCCTTATTATTATTATTATTATTATTGTTGTTGTTGTTGTTTTATTTCAATTGGTTTCTGGTGTCTACTCATTTTTTTCCGGGTCCCTACCAGAGACCTAAGGTCGGAAATGGCATCATGATATTTTCCACTAAGCAGTTTTGGTAAAAAAAATCGTACATATTTTACATAGATAACGCCCTTCGTAAGTTGTGGGCTGCACTTATCATGGGCTACCAGGTATTCCTTAAATGAGTCTATTGGAATTTTTTCCAATTAATCCAAATGCTTCAACTACAACCTGAATTGTTAATGTCCACATGCGCAACATTTTTGTTATTTCGATTTCAAGGTCCTTGTATTTTGATAGTTTTTTGAAGATCTTCAAAGATACATTGCCGTCTGCAGTGACTGATATCTCAATAAGGAAGCTCATTTTGTCTTTGCGGTCGCTAATCACGATGTCAGGGCAATTAGCTTTGATTTGTGTGTCTTGCAAAGTTTCATAAAATTGTTACAGATCCTATCTCCTTAACTAGGACTGGGTGGTGTTCACACCGTAAATTTTGCAGATTTTTCAGTCCATATATAGGCCCACTCTGTCGTGCCGTGTTTTATATTCAGTGGTTGCCAATACGCGTAACCTGATACAAGATCGTCAATTCTTTCTGGATATTTCTATATTTTGGATAACACATATGTGCTTCGTAATTTCTAGTTAACAAGCAATTGTCCTGTGCAGCAAGAATAAAACATTCAGTTATTATTATTATTATTATTATTATTATTATTATTATTATTATTGTGTGATATCATTTTGTCGGAATGTAATTTTAAGTGCCTAATTACCAAGATTCTTCAGGGTACTATAAGAGTATTATTTATGCACAATTGGGACGTTTTGTTTAGATGGGAAGGATTTTGCGCATCTTATATGAAGTTCTACACAAAGTAATCATTTGTAGTTCTGAGATTAATGTGTCCAAGAATATTAAACACATGATTTTCGGTACAGTTCTTTATCATACATCATTATTATTATTATTATTATTATTATTATTATTATTATTATTATTATTATTTCCTTTGATTTCTGTTGTATACTGATTTCCTTCCTTGTCCCATACAAAAATGTAAGGACAGAAATGGTGTCATGAAATTTTTTACTTGTAAAAAAACAAACAAAAAAAACCTAAGATCACACACATTTTACTTAAATAAAGCTCTTCATGATGTGTGGGCTCTACTTGTGAGTATAATTTTTTGCATTGGTTTAAGGCATGGGCTACCAGGAATCCCTTCAATGAGTCTATCCGAACCGTTTCCAATCAATCCGAGTGTTCTAAATACAACTGGAATTATTGAGGTCCCCATGCGCCAATTTTTGTGGGGGATTTCCATTGCAAGATCACTGTATTTAGATAGTTTTTTAAGGTCTTCAAAGATACATTACAATCTGCAGGAACTGCCATGCGAATAAGAAAATTCTGTTTTGCTGCTCTTTGATCACGATGTCTCGTCGATTATTATTATTATTATTGTTAATAATAATAATAATAATAATCAAACAAACATGTATAGGAAAAATAGAAAAAGCAATCACTTTTTTATCACAACGTTTCGGCCTTTGTATCCTCTAGTCTTCTTCAGGTATCTGTCGAACCTGCTAATCGTAAGGGAATTTCGAAGTAAAATATTTCGTTTAATCGACGTACCTATATTTTACACCTCTCCTGCTGTCCATGTCTATAGATATTTGTTTTTGTTTTTATTTAGTAGCGTTCATTGATTGCCCACCATCTTTTAGGTGTGATGTCTCTTCGGGACTTGGCAAAGATGGCTCTCCGCAAATTCTCTGTGTGCTCTTTGCCCTAAACTCTGTTCTGTCAACCATTTCAACAAGCTCCTTAAGTAGCTTATGCGCTGTTTTCCTGAACGTATCAATCTTACTTAGCCCTATTTCCTCATCATGTGCTCTAGAAATTTCAACTGTCTTTTTATGATGCTAAGTATAAGTGTTCTTTTTGTTTCCATTTTCTCCAAATCTTCGTCGTTGATCACAGGTATTCTCAGTATCCTTCTGCAGAATCAGATGTCTTTTGTCTCATGTATATTCTTCATCTGTGAAGATATTTTCCAGAATTCCGTGATATAGGAAGATCAATATTTCCCAGCATTTCAGTTCTCTTTTCTCTTTCTTAACGAAATTTTCCTGTCTCTTAATAGTTTGCCTACCTTTTGAAAGGTATATTTCTCTATTCCAATGCAAATTCACATTTTGTTGTCGCATTTTTCTTCCTCAAACATTTAATATTTTATGTTAAATAATTCTTAGATATTTAATTACTTTTGTACTTGCTTGAGATTTCGTACCACTGATTTGTAATTCTAATGTTGGGCTCGTCCTTTTGCTGGTAACAATCATTTCTGTTTTCTTACAATAGAGATTAAATACTTTCTTCTCGCTTTCCTTTACTACTTTCTGTAAAAATTCCTGTAGTTTCATTTCTATGTCTATTATGAACATTGTATCATCAGAGATTAAAACTGAGGCCACCAAAAATAAATCCTCGTAGCACTTCTAAATTCCTCAGGATTACGACACCGTGATGGTTAAATAAGTTTGCTGAGAAGACATATTGTTGTAACGTATCTACAGACAATAATGGGTATGTTGCTATTTACATAGATACAGTAGTAAGTACTGTATGTTGGTCTGCAGTTAGAAATTCGTCTCCAGCTGTGCTGGTCAAACTCTCTGCCTCCGGGCAGAGAGGATCCCCCAGACGAGGCTATGTCGAAGGGAAGAGTCTCGTCTCGGGAAAGAGCTACCCGATCCAGTTTTATACGGGGTCTACGGGGAATTTTGGCGGAGTATACGGGCTCGGATACCCCACATTAAATTCGGCCTTGTGCCACATCCTACCGCGTGGGGCGGTTGGTAGATATCCTGCATTTGGAGATTCACGGTGGAATTCACTTCACTCACTTCTAGCAGTTGACTACTACTTCTACGCGCCGCTGGCGAATCTTATATGTGTTGTTCTTGTCCTAAGTATTATCGTTCATTGCCGACCTTCATTTGACTATTCTATTCAGTAACCTTCCCTAGGTCACAACACATATCCTTGTACTTTTTTTTTATCATTTCATCCAAAGCATAGCAATAAAGCAATGAAGACGCAAGGAGTTACTGAGTGTTAGAGAATATGAAAAAAAAGGAGAGAGAACAGTAAAAGAATAAGAATTAAGAAAACAGTAGATAATAAATGACATTGCATTTAAATTTTTGAAGGTTAAACTTGACTGGAAACCAAGAAACCGAAAGAGAGTTCCATGAGCGGGAAGTGCGACAGAAGAAATTGTTAGCATAGAAGTTATCGTTATATCTAGCCATTTCAACTATAAAAAGATGAGTATTACCAATCTAGTATTGCGCTTAAGTTCACGAAGTGTAGCTACCAAAGAGGAAAGTTAATCAGAACAATATCCATCAAAGCATCTATAGAAAAAGCACCGGGAAACTATATTACGGTGATGGGAAAGTGACTGAAGGCGAGATACCAGTTCAGAACCAATAACATTGTAGATTCATCTTTGGGTTTTATCAAGAATCTCTAAATATATAACAGGAGCACCAGACCATATGTGGCAGCTGTATTCATAGTATGGACGAATTGTAGACTTATAAATATGTAAAATAAATTCTACAGAGAAGAATTGTCTAGCACAACACAGGGAACTAACTTTCCCAGATGCTGACCGAACAATTGATTCGATATAATCTTTTCAGTTCATGTCAGCGGAAAACGCTAGTCCGAAAACGCGCAATGATTCAATCTACTGGAGGTTAGCATCAGCCATGCTAATGGAAGGCAAAAAGTGTTCTCTCTGTCTATTCAGAGAGCAGCTTCATTTTGGAGGCGTTAAAATTAAAAAGCAATTCTTAGTTCCAGTTGACAAGAGTAAGGAAATCGTTTTTTGATATCAGCTGCCAATTTGGCCTTATCGTATCGCTCAGATACTACCATAAAGACAGGAATGTCTTACGCCATTTTCTATTATTGTGCAGTTACTGAATTTTTTATCCGTATGCAAGTGGTAGAATAGTATAATTATGCTCTGTATTATTCTGATATCCTTCCCAAATATATCAGTTTTACCTAGCAGTTCAAATAATACCTTGTAAAGCATTTTCTCAAACGTTTTAGCATAATCTATAAAACATAAACATTTTGCATTTATATTACTCTTTCTGGTATCCGTCTGAGCATAAATATCCCATTACTTGTTCCAGTGTCTTTATTGAAACCTTTATGCTCGTCTTATCTCGGGTCAAATTCTGTTGCGCGCTCTATTCATCATAATTCGGAGGAAACGTTTTACTATGTAGCTCATTAGGCTGACTGTCCTACGCGACTCAATTACGATGTCACCATATTAATGAATCAACGTTTTAATTCACTAACGGTGGAGTAATGGATAGCAGGACAGATTGAGGAATCAGAGAGCCGAGTTCGAAGTCCAGTCGAATCCATTGCATTCACTTATGTGCTAATACGCTTAGGAAAGACATGCATCCTCTTTACAACCCCCCCCCCCAAACATCTATGAGTAAACACCAGGACAGACCGGATTCTATAGCC